>UELV01179148.1:0-14231 GCA_900490015.1 Megastigmus stigmatizans | reverse complement strand
CCCCCCCCCCCTCCCTCTTCGTTTCTCTCATTTTCTCTACTTGTAAGTCTATAATTTCAGACGCTTCCGCTCAGAGTCTCGAGCTTCTTACTACGGCGCTGCTGCCCTTCTCCACTACACAAATGTCATGCTCATTTGCCTTTTGATTAATCTGCTTATGCATTTTGTTGGAGATTCAATTCCCAATTCTAACTCTACTTGATACTTCTTAATCTATCTACTTTCGTGTATCGTACAGTTACGTGGCTTATAATTCCCTTCCCTTCCCTGTAAAAAAACATAACCAATATACACGTTTTTACATGAAAAAAAGTGTACCGTGACGAGTTCATTGAAAGTAATTTATGAAGTTACAACAAGGTGCGCAAGCCTTGTTGGTAAATATCGCGCGCAGAAATTTATTGATCCGTTACGAAAGCCTATGATCACAAGAGTTAAATTGTACTGCTGGCGCTCGCACCGAGCAAAATCTGGTTTCGTACAGCTTAGTTTTTCATTCTGTTAGACCTCTTATTGCGATTTCTCGCGGGGCCGTTGCATTATCTGATACGCGCGTGCGAGCTATACGGGAATTTTTCGCCATCCCATTTAATTGCAACTATTATAACGCCAGCTATCCTATAAATACACATTATTCATTAAGAGGGATAGCGTTCCAGTATCTATATCAGCTTCGCGATATTCTGGGATACTTACTTCGCCATAGCTGTTTTCATGCTAATGAGGTAATAATTTTCAATCTTTTTTAATGCGAGTCAACTCCTCGGTGAGCAAAAGCTTATTAACGTCTTATCTTGATGACATTGTTCTTATAAACTGGAATATCTCTTTTTTTACATTCCGTTATAAAATTTGTGCCGTATATTACTCCGAAAGAATAAAACTTGACATGTTCACCTTTTGTAAGCTTCAAGTGTTATCTGAGCGACTATCAGCTGCTCAGATTTTATAAATACCAGAATACATGGTAGAACGCTATTACGAAACACTTGAATAACATAAAGGTATTATTTATTAGAATTGTCAACAGAACTAAAAGCTATTTAAATTCCATTCGCTAAAGAAAGTCGCTATCTCGCAATTTCCTTGTTTGGATTCCCAAATAAACATTAAAATCAACTCGCCGAATGTCATCGCGCTAGAAAAATTGGGCGCATCCACACAAAACACTTCTCATCAAACTTTCAAAGCAGCCATATACAGCTGCGCGCATCCATAGCAATATTCCAATCTGGAAAACAATCAAAACGACAAAATTTGATCACGACAGACGCAAGCGCATATAAACTTTGGAAAAGCTCGAGTAAGAACCCAACTCTCGTCGCATATACCATGCAACCAAGGACTCTTTCATCCTTTCGAAGCCCAGCTCTCTATCCTTTTCCTCGCGCATTCCTTTCTCTCTCGCTCTCTTTCCGTTCTTCGGCACACTACCATAGACAAGCTCGCGCATATCTCAAAACTTAGTCCTATAGCTCCCGAAACTTGCCTCTCCTCATTTTGTGTCCACACACACACACACATACACACACAGAGACACATGTATATAGTACCCTTTTGCGTGCATCGCGTGCATATTGCACGTCACCGCGCGCGAGAGAGCTCGAATAAAGTTGGCCCCCTTTCTGTGTGTCGGTCGGTCGATCCGCAGGGCCAGAATGTAGGCGAATATTTCGGTATGAGTTATGGCTCGGCCGCAGCCGCGGCTCCCAAAGAGTATGGAAGAGAGAGAGAGAGAGAGTGAGAGAGAGATAGAAGCATACATATATGCATTATATAGGAGAGAGAAAGAGGAGAGAGATAGATGTTTGGCGAGCGTTAAAACGAGCGAGAGATGGAACTTGTAGTGGTCGTACACTACTGCATCCGTGCGGTTTTACTGGCCGCTACGTTTCACTGCCTCTGTGTCTGTCTGTCTGTGTGTGTGTAATTCGCTGCTGGGCATGCGATGGACTCTGCAGTGTATGTACGTCCGGTAGGTTATGTGTGAGTTCTCTCTCTCTCTCTCTTTCTCTTCTCACTGGTACGTAGGCGAGCGTACATATGCGCACCGCAGTGCAAAAATGCTTTAATTCGGCGAGGCTTTTGCGAGAGTAAAGAGAGAGGGAGGAAGATGTCGCGATGAGCTATCTACTCGCGGCGGCGTATGTACGATGTCGTGGTCCGAGCTCGTGAATTTCAACCTTGGCACGTGGCGAGAGAGAGAGAGAGAGAGAGAGAGAGAGAGAGAGAGAGAGAGAGAGAGAGAGAGAATGAGCGGATTGCTTTACACACACACACACACACACACACACGCGCGCGTGCAGAACCCGAAATTAGTCGCCGCGCTACCTCTTGTATATACCCACTTTTTCGAAATGTTTATATACGCGATACGCGAGGCGATTACCAGCCGTTTAAGCTCACGATTCGTTACGTTTACAAGCTGTTTTTTCTCGTGTTGTCACCGCGTGACGATTATATTCGCTGTACAGTCCCCGTCTATTTATAAAATCAGCTAGGATTGTAAATCCTCGCGAGCATCGAAATAAAACACGGCCACGGTTATATCAGAGGCAACGATCTGAGGCTCGTAAAGGGGCGCCTCTCTCACTGAAAACGCAGCCGCCGTGCGGCCCACAAAGACAAAGACATTTTTAATTCCTCAAGCCGATTAATTTCCCCTCTCCTTCTCGCAACCTGCCGTCGCCGTCGCGCCACACAGTCAAAACAAACTCTCTCTCTCTCTCTCTCCGCAAAGCTTTATCTCGAATAAATTATAGTATATACGAACCGGCCAGAATACGTCGCGCGCGCACCGCCAGCAGCGTATATAATATAATTCTATTTCACATATTAACGTTGGGAGCATTCCTTTGAAACTCCATATCCTATAACCGAAATTGCAACGGCGGCAGCGGCAGCGGGCAGAATGCAAAATATCAACCCGTTCAAATTTCCGAAATAAATTATGAAGCCAAATTCTATCCCCCCGCGCGCGCTTCGCGGCTTTGAACGCTCGCGCGACTGTGTATATATGTGCTCACGTTACCAAAGCGCATCCCTCATCCTCTATCTTTCGCGTTCTCTCTCCCTCTCGCTCGTTTAGAAAGCGAACTTAATTTATAACCAGCCGAATCGCGTGGCTCTCTATCTCTTCACTATCCTGTATACATTTATACGAGTTATATAGCGTGTGTGGGAAAAAGTTTTGTATTAAATACGTCTCGGTGCTGTTTTCATTAACATTCCGAGCGATTGATGCGGCCTTTTTGGGGGGTATGAGGATGTTGGAGAGATGAGTGAATGGAGAGCTCGTTCAGTAGATAACGTACGAGGTTGGCAAGACCAAGACCGTTATTGTGCCGCTCCAGAATATTTCCCCGGGAAAATTATGGTCAATAATTTGCGAACTCGATTGTAAACAATAGTCTTGAAAGTTTAAGCCACAAATAACATTGTGCAACCGCACCCAGCCACTGAACTAAACTCCCTATTAAACAACGTATTTAGGAGCTGCTTGTATCCATCGCGCGCACTGCACAACCTTGCACGAAGCTACTTCTCGGAAATTCTTTCACCCATAGTCGTACTACGTATCCTCTACTTTGCCGCATTTCGAAATGAATAATAGCATAGTTGGCTTTAATTTGCACAGACGCGTTCCTCGTCTCCTTTTTTTCTTCCTGCCTCGCGATTCCCCCCCGTCCTCACACACGGGAACGTGTGTGTGCGATTTCTCAGCCGCGCGGCACTACAGGCTTCCATCTCTCGACCAGCTTGACTCGGTCTTTCTCTCTCTCTCTTTCTCCCTTTAGCGGGAACGAAGAGATAAGCATCTTGGGGGCTCCACGGGGTAAACGCGGCACGCAGCCGAGGCCGGTAGTCCAACGCGCGAGGGACTCGCTCCGCGGTAATTAGTCGGCGAACCTTTTCTTTGCCCTTTTTTTTCACGCGAGAAGATGTATCATCCTACCCCGAGCGAACTTTGCGCTTTCTTTATACACACACACTCGTACGCCCGCGACTGCTTGCAAAACGTTACTAGAAATGTTACAATAACACGATTGAAAATATAGAGAATTTGCGTATTATTATTGGTGTAAAATTGAATATGTTAATTATTCATATTAACAAAGCAAATCGGCTTTACACATGTGCGGTTAAATTTTGTTTGTTCGATATTAAATTTAAAATTTAGCGGATTTATCGTAGGAAAACATACGCGAAATTTCTATATAATCTCCTTCCTATACAATATCCTTTATAGAAATAATTATATAAATTCACACGATAATATTTTTTGTAATGATATATTTAATTTAAATAAATATTAATCTGAATAATTTAAGCAAATCCTTTATTTACATTGATTATGTGATATAAAAGAAAATTTTAATAATTATCATACAAATTGTATACCAATTTCAAATGATTAAAATTTTCTTTTAAATCAGATAATCAATGTAAATAAAGGATTTGCTTAAATTATTCAGATTAATATTTATTTAAATTAAATATATCTGTTTACATTTATCTGCTTAAACATACCACTTTTATGCGTGTGTGCGTCTATATACGTGTGGGTTAGCGAGGAAGTTCGATAATATCACTGCAGCGGCAAATTAGCCTTAGAACAGGTATGGAAGTCCATGCTATGGGAGTATTTTTTTTTCGAGTTGACTGATTTTTGATAAGGGACTATGACTATGAGTTAACTGGCAGTGGAATGGATTGATTTATGCGCTGACGGTGCCTTTATTTTAAGGATAGGTCCTTAGGCTCCTGCGATACAATCTCTCTTCTGTATCCTTTTCTTTTTACTTCTGCTTTTTGCTGCATGAATATTTATTCGAAACGTAAAAGATGCTTATAACACAAAAAAAGAACTTTCATTTCAGTATAAAGAATACTCACTTGATATTGTATAAATAAGTACAATATTTAGACATGTAATTCCAACTAAATCGTCACGTATTTCATCAAGTCGTGACGTCCGCGTCACTAAACGAGGTGTTAAAACTTTATACAACGGCAATCTCAAATCACTCCATAAATACGCGGAA
Source organism: Megastigmus stigmatizans (assembly GCA_900490015.1). Classification (NCBI taxonomy): domain Eukaryota; kingdom Metazoa; phylum Arthropoda; class Insecta; order Hymenoptera; family Megastigmidae; genus Megastigmus; species Megastigmus stigmatizans. The sequence continues at coordinate 9,186 of UELV01179148.1, read as the reverse complement.
AACATCTTAATTAATTGATAAGCAAAAATCTCTGTCCCAACTGTTGCCCGCCTGCACGGCGATAAACCCACTTTTTCTCTTTCACTCTCTCTCTCTCTCTCATTCTCTTGGACGTGCGCGCCGGCAAACAAAAAAAGAAAAGACTTTACGATCACCCGGCGGCATCAAACTCGGCAAAATTTACGACGCCACCTGTACGATAATCGTCTCGCGCTCTTACTCTCGATAATTATCGAGGTATTTATTATCGCGGAGCGATTGCTAATGTTCTCGCCTTCTCGGCGGCTGCGGCTGCGGTGCACGCGGCAGTTTATTAACGTGCGGGGCAGTCGCGCGTGCGCACACGTCGAGTTAATAATCGCTCGCTCTCTCGCGAGAGAGCCCGATAAAAAACACGGCGATTCGCGTTCGCTGCCTCCTTAATGATGCCTAAAGGCTTTGCGAGAAAAAAAAAGAGGATGTGCATATAGCCGGGCGACGCAATGAGCCGTTTTCTTTTAATTAAAGACGCGCGCGAACCGTATATATATATGCGGCGAGTCGCGGCCAAAGTCAGCACTCTGGACTTTCGTGAATAAATTTTTTTAGAATTTATGCGCGTGCGCGTTGCGCTCTTAGTTTTTTCCTTTTATACGCCGTCGCTCTTTTAAACGGATGCTCGTTATCTCGAAGAAAATTGCCTCTTATTCCTGCATTTGGGCGCCATTCGCGAGGAGCCCTTTTTTCCCTTATTGTAATGTTTCGTTTGCTGCTTCTTTTTTACCCACAGATATCAAATAAAAGCGAACGACTCGGTGTTGCGTCGGCTTTGAAAAAAACGTTAAATGGATCTAATCACGCATCTGTAAATTAAACCCCGGATCATATATATATAAACGTCGGAGCGACGAGAAAAACAAGTTATTCAATTGAAAAGTCTCTCGCTATCTTTTCCGGTTTCATATCTCGCAGCTCTCTTTTTCTCCCGCGCGCACGCGCTTATACATATATTTTATACATTACGAGAAAATCGGACAAGCGGTTAATTAAATTACCATTAACATCCGTGCATATTAACGATCCGCGCGCAATTTATGCAGAATACTCGCGCGCACTGCACACCTCGACTAATTTGTGCGTTATACGCGAGTATAAGCTCATATTGCGCGAGCGCGTATATCCGTTAAACGGCTCGCATAGATCGCGGATAGTTTCTCCTTATATTACTCCTCGATTTTTCATCCGCATCGGAATAACAATGTGCGCGGTAGATTTCCCAAACTTCGCGTAAGCACTTTGGCTAATTGTTAAAAGTTGAATTTGCCGTCAGCAGCGCATAGAAGGAATAAAAACTCGCGCGCGCCGCTCCAAATATTATACCAAAAGCCGAAAATTCCCGTGGCGCGTCGCGTCGCCAGCGCGCAAATTACATTAAACCGTATATATGAAACTTTCATCCCTCTCAAATCTAATTTGCCGCGGAAGGAAAATACTCGCGCTCGCCGCAGAGAACAAACGAACTTGTAAAGAAAAAGAAATGAAACAAGAACTGAAGCAGAGCAACGACGTAGTCGACTTACGCGCGTTAACTCTATATATTCGGGGCGGAGCGAGCAAATCCGGCCCACTTTAAAAGGCACTTTGGGGAAAAAGATCGCAAACGTCAGACGACGAGCATATCTTCGTTTCCCTCCAGCAGACGTGAATTTTCGTCGTAGTCGCGAGCTAACGAGCCGGAAACTCTCAGAGTTTTCGTAACGCGGTGGAGGACAATTTCCAGCTCGGGGAATTCGATATCGGTCGGTACGGCGCGATTGGACGCTCCGAGGGAGCGCGACTTGATTAATTTCGAACTTGCACTCGCTCGTCCTAGCCCGGCATTCTTGAGGGAAAAATATCATAAATTTCGGAGTTTTCCGAATATTTCCTGGTGGTTCGCGGTGTGATTTAGTGGTTTTGAATAACAGCTAACGTGGAATTGTTATGCGAGTTCCCTTGTACTTTATTATGGATGATTAGTCCTTCTGGGCGCTTTGCTCCGATTAGCAAGTGTGTCGCTGCAATATAAATTCATCATAAAATCGGTAACTTTATCATCTCAACTTTTATTATCTGCACAAATACGCAATAATGTCAGGGATAATTGTCGAATTACCGGCGTAGTTCGAGAAAAGGAAATATTGAGAACCCCTTCAATTTAGAAATAGCGTGCACGATTTAATTATTTATCGTCGCTGCAGCTCGAATTATTTCAAATTAATATCATAATGAAATTACGACTCCGCCCAGTGCTGGCGCGTCACGTATTTGTGCCACACGCGGCATTAAAATATTAATACGAATTCTTGTACAGCACATGGAGAGCGACTGCGCGATTAATATTAATTTTTGATGAATTAATCGCGACCGGGGCCACATATACATACAGAATCAGCGAAAAGTATAATTGATTAATGTTTGTCGGTTGTCGAACCTTGTGTATGTATATATACGTGTGCTTCCTATACCACAAAAACCATATACGAAAACGAAGCGATAAACTTTTTTTCTCTTCACTCGCAAGTAATATATGGTGTGATTAATTATAAATATACAAACATTCTCGATTAAGTGGAGAGTGCGTGTATGTGCGCTTGGTGTAAATCAGCCGGGCCCCGCTATAAAGTTGCTAACAAGCGTGAGGCGCTTTTATCTCCGTTAAAGAGCTCGCGAAAATGAAAATGAGAGGACGAAAAAGGACTAAGCGAATAACTGGCTTTCTCTGTGCAGCTTCGGCTCGCCTTATCTCGCGTGCGTGTGTGTATGTCTCTGGCACGAGGGAAAGTGCAAGACTTGGGACTGTCCGGGTATATATTCGGAGAAATTCGCACCGCATCGGTTGGGCGAAGATCGCTTTACGATCGCGATGACAGGATTGGCTGCGGCTTGCGAGCCAACAGCCTCTCGCGCTTATTGTACTTGTCTGCTGCTTCTTTCACTCGTTTTGCCCACTTGTAGAGAGGTTTATCTGGTGAAGAAGAGTAACAAAAACACGCGCGTCGGTTGAATACTGTCGGTTGGACTCAACATTTAAGAGAATCTAACTTTTTTCTAATTCCAAAGATGATAAGGAAATTTAAATAATTCGATTATTATATGTATAGCCATTGGGAAGCTATTTATTTCTCGGAAGACAGTAGATAACTGTCGGATCAGCTCAGACACGCTACGAAATTCTTCGTTAATGCAAATCCACAATACCGTCACTGGGAAGAAACCAGAAAAGAAAATCACGAAATAATATAATTTCCGTTTGGATTTTTGCAAAGGACGCACAAAAATGCTTCACATGGCGTATACCTACACACACGTACGTTCGCTTACCACCTCCGAGAAACTGCGCGCGAGTGAAGGAGAATGTAAAGGCGCAGGAGAGCTAAGGAAGGAAGAAGAAAAGCAGGAGGAGGAGGAGGTTCGGGTGTGCGGAGATAGAAGCGCGAAATAATGAGAGGCACACGGGGGTCTTATCCGACGTCGAGTCAGCGCTGCGCAGTTCTCACCGACTCAGCGGATAACCATCGGCTCTCCTTCGCTTCCCTACCCCTCCTGAACAACTTGTGCGCGAACTGAGCGTCTTTCGGTAGTCAAAGAAAAAGAGACAGAGAGAGACTTTGTATACCCGTTAATTAGCCAAAAATTGCGTCGTCTGGCCTTATGTGTATGTTTTGCTCGCTTCGTCTCGGTTCGCTCGTTCGCGATTTCTTTATTTTTATCCGAGCTTTTCTTTAAACCGTGCGGAGGAGAGAGAGAAACGAGAGAGAGCCTTTTATTCCAGCTATCGTCACTCGTGCGCTTATTTTCTTGCAGCGGATGCCTCTCGTGAGCATCTACCCGCTCGATCTCCAAACAGCCCGTCTTTAAGACCCGTACTCGGATTGTACAATCCAAGTTAAAATTTGACTGCCCGCGAAAATGGGTTTTATTCAAATGAGCGAAGATGCATCGTGTTTCGTTGTATTCTATTTTATAAAGTTTTTGCTTTTAATTATTCCAATATACGTTATCATTAAATGTGATTGAAAATTCAAAAAAAAAAAAAAAAAAAACTCATGTGGCGCACATAATAGATTTACAAGAAGTAGCTTTTAACTCTTTTAACATTATTTAAGATCATTCTTTAAAAACTCCCGATTCTTTCGAATTATATTTCACTCTTGCCAAGACCTGTACATTCGAACTCTCGTTTAGCGGCAGATATATATACATATACCAAGAAAGAAGAGACAACGAGCGAGCACACACGGGCTGGTGCGGCCGATACACCCTCACAACTGCCTCACTGCCCACGCACAGTTCCACCGAACGGCCGATCTTAATCTCGATAATGACGCGTAATGGCTGCCTCTAGCCCGTGAATGTAGCCCTTTGTGTGTCCTTCGCTATACACACTGAGCAAAAGAGAGCGAAATAGAGAGAGGAGACAGTATATACGTGGCGAGTACTGCACGGCGAGACGGACAAGAAGAAAGCGGAGGCTGGGCCGCGCATCTATCAGTGCTCTCCCCGCACCATTTCACTCGTTCCGTAAAACATGTATGTCTGTATATGTGTGCACGTGTGTATGTACAGTGTGTAAGCTTCCTTGAAAATGGTCGGGGGTGAAAATCCTCTTTTCGCCCGTCGACCGCCGCTACGGCTCATTTTTTCCTATACCGTCGAGGGGCGCGCCGCGCGTTTTGTTTTCTTCCCTCTCTGACTGAGAGAGTTTGAAAATTATCGGACAGAAAGGGTGCAGAGAAAGAAAAAGAGCCGAGGTATATACGAATGTTGCGAACTTTTTGATATTGCACAGATTTATGAATGGTGGCACCGTCGTTGGTCTTGGAAAGTTTTTAAGGGCGCATGTTGATTACCTGCGCAAGCTCCTCTAATGGACTGCGCGGCTCTCGAAAAGTTGAGCATTCAATCGAGCCCTCGCGCGCCCGTTTGCGTAGAATAACAATCGCGTAAGCTCCCCTCTATTTGTTTATAAATAACATTAAATTAATTATAATAATAATTGAAAGATATATTATACAAAACGGAAATCTCTCATCCCATATATTCTACAATATATAAACCCTTTCAATCGTCATGAAAGCAGTCCTATAATATAATTCAATTCATCCTCGTACTCAAGCGTAAACGGATCATACAAAACGATACCCGCGAGACTCTATAAATCCAGTTAACATCCAAGAAAAGCACAAGTAGACTAAACGAGTCCCAACTAATGGGCATCAAAATCGTTACGCATCTAACCAAGCATCCTTTTTCTTCCTTTTTTTTCAGAGGCGGTTATGAGAGTTCGATGATTACGGGCTACCGTACAAGCAGTCGCAGCAGCAGCAGCAGCACCAACAGAGCCATGGACTACCTGCCTACCGCTCGGCTCCTCGTCCTCTGCGCACTTCTCCAGCACCAGCAGCTCATTGCCCGCGCCATCAACATATGTGAGTATATAGTCAAACGTCTCTTATTAACTTTAATCTATCGGCGGCTGCTTTTGCCTCACGAATCGTCCGAGCGTGAAGACGCGCGTGCGAGATCGACTTCGTTAAGGCCTATACCTTGCGTATATATATCCCCGTGGTTGTCTCTTTTCCTACTCTCTCTCTCTCTCTCTCTCTCTCTCTCTCTTTCTCTTTCCTATAGCTGTCTGGAATAGCACGAGGCTCGTTTACCTGTCATAACCGACACCCAATTACAGTTAGAACAGAGAGAGAGAGTCGAGAAAATGAGAGGGTAGCCGAATAAAAGTCGACGTCGGATGATGTGCCCCCGTGATTCATGCTCTCGTGCGTCTAAATGGGATTCCTTCTCTTTTTTTTCTTTTCGCCGGATTAGTTGCGTGCACGAGTGCTACCACACGATCGTCTCTCTCTCTCTCTCTCTCTCTCTCTCTCTCTCTCTCTCTCTCTCTCTCTCGCACGTGTATGTGTGTAGGTGCGTCTAGGCGAATCGAAAATGAAAGCTTGAGAAATTGTGTTTTATATATATATATATAGCGAACCTACGATTAGTCATACATGATTTTATATTTACCAAGTCATGCTCGGACATTCGTGCCATGGCTTGTTTCTAATGCGACGTATAGAAACTTTCGTAACAAAGTAAGTAAGGCACTATGTGTGATACGCTTATAGGTAGAAGCGGTTTTATGAAAACACAAATTATTTCAGCTATACACACCTCTGGTATAATAGTGCCATTTGTAACGGTTCGAGCGGTATAGGCAAATAAGTCAACGCGGCCAGTCATTGTACAGAACTCATTTACCATTTTTACCAAAAAACCGCGCACCGCCGTCAATTTCAGCGGACCGATTTATGCACGGAAGTACTTACGCATTCGTACACACACGCACACACACACACATACAAACACGAGCGGATCGATTAAAGAAACTCATTATCGCGTGCGAGAGTCCGCCGCGACTAATGCGTGTTTCGTGTAAGTGTTAGAAAGCCTCTGTCCCCCTCCCCCCACCGATAATCATTATCAAACTTTTTCTTCGACGTAACGCTTGTAGGTGTACGTGGTTGAGCTTATCGCCGCGCGTGTAATAAGAATCGCGCGGTTAGACTAAATTTAATGCTAACTAGGCAATGATAAGTTGCCGCGGTGCAGTCGGGGCTCTATCATTATATTGTCTTTTAATTTAGGCATAAAATATTTGCTCTAATAAGAACGTAATGATTTATGCTGATTATGTTCAGAGATCTTTAATTTGGATGATATCCCATGCATCTCTAATCGCGCGTGCGTATACAGGTAAGTGTGAATCGTGCGCGTTGATATCATTAATTTATTATGTTTGCCACTCGTACGTTTATAATATAACGGTAACATTATACTAAAATACTATATATCATCATTTTGCAAAGTGAACACTTGTTGTGTTGTTGATGTCGAATCATACAATCGGCAAGCTTTTTCGCCCGCCCACAAAACGGACATTTTAAACCACACGCACAAGGCTAAAAAACCGCAATGAATACGAGCTACATATCCAGCTACAGAAGCCAAGGGATATATCTAAAAAATAAACCGAACCTCCATCCAACGCGTCCGTTTGGCGCAAGTATATTTGCACTCGAAGGCCTTCTTAGAAATCAGCGGCAGCAGCAGCAGCAGCAGCAGCGGCTCGTCACAGGCGATTTGAGGCTTAAACGGTCTCGTGCTGGGCGCGCTAAGGAGGATACAAGCCGATGATCGATTCGCGCCGCGCCAACTCTTTCTCTCTTTCTTTTCTCGGTATTAAATCGGATGCTGCTGCTGCTGTAAGACGTCGGCACACGCACGGCATGCAAGTAGGATGATATATAGCATGCGAGCGAGATAGAGAGAGAGAGAGAGAGAGAGAGAGACGATGACGGCGACGCCTCGAGCTAATTCGACCTTTAGAATATACTGTGCAGGTTCTTTTTCGGCGCCCGTTTTTCGCTCGTTTCGGAGCTCAGACGCGATTACGCCTGCACGCCAGCAGCTCTGGGGCTTGGCTGTCTGGGCCGTACGCATATATACACGCCGCTTAACAATATTTAGCACGGAACCCTCGAGTTGGCTGATTATACTGGAAATTTGTGGTCGAAGGAGATTTTTGCATTCCGTACCGGCGATGCCTTCAGCCTGTACATAACTTTAAGATAGGTTGCATCAGTGGCGTAACGTGCGAATAATTTATCTTGAATAGAAACTCAAAACTCATCACTGGAGAATTCGGATTCTCCAGGTATCATAGGCAATTCCCGTAATCGGGCAATAATAGACAAAAAGCGTAAACATGACGGAAGAACGAAAGGCAGATTTGGTTATCGATGCGCGCGGGCGAGACTCTACCCGGCCTTGTAAATTCGGCCGCAGGGCATGAGCGCCGCTACCGCCGCGCATCCGCGAGAAAGTCTCGAAAGCCAGAGCCAGAGAGAGAGAGAGAGAGAGAGAGAGAGAGAGAGAGTGAGAGAGAGGGGGGAAGTTCCATTTAATTGCCGTGAGTCACGCCAGGGCAAACAGCCATAACTTTTCGCTCCACTCATGAGGGATAATCGCGGGCGGTGGAAAAAGAGCCGAAAACACGCTCAGCCGTCCGCGTATTATATCCCTCAAGCTCTCTCTCTCTCTCTCTCTCTCTTTCTCTCTCCAGGGGAGCAGCATTTGGCCCCCAAGAGCCGTTACGCCGAGACGCCTCCTTGCAGCCGAGTACAGTGACGTATATAGTAGTAGCGTCGTCTCGGCGTTAAAACTGTGCTTTCTCTCTCTCTCGGTCTCTCGCCTCGCCTCACCTCGGCTTCCTTCCGGCCCATTGATTCGCCGGGGAGCTGGCGACGACGCCGAAAAAGCGCCCAGGTAAATAGAGGGAGCGCCGACGTTGCCACCGCGCGAGACTTGCAAAGCGCTACTCTATATCTCTCTCTCTCTCTCTCTCTCTCTCTCTTTCTCTCTCTCTCTGTGCTTTTCGGTGAAAGCTCGGGAGGCATTGCGTATATAAGCCACCGAGCCCTGGCGAGCTTAAAATCCAGGGGAAATTCGAGGCTGGTGTGTGTGTGTGTGTGTGTGTGTGTGTGTGTGTCGCGCGCGTCGGGAGAAAAGAAGTAATACTTGTTGGTTTTGATACGCCTGCTTTATTGGATGGTTGTTCGCGCGGTGTAGTCTAGCAGGATTGAACGATGAATTCGAGGTTGTTGTATCAAGACTATATTCCATCAACAAACGATAAATTATTCCAAGACTGTATCGATAGTATTTATCTTTTGTAAAATGTGCGCGCGTGTCCGAACACGCAAACTGTAGGAAAGACGCCGCGTATCATTGTTGATGGATTCCGATGATAAATATCGTGGATCGGAGCTTTTTGTTTTCAAGAAAAACACAAAAGTCGCCGAGCTATAGAGAGAGAGAGAGAGAGAGAGAGAAAGCGTAGAGGAAGGCAAGAATGGTATTGCAACTCACGAGTATGCGCGGCGGCAGCGGCTGCGGCGGGTGTTTGCGCGGCGCGGCTCGCCGACGCTCTATAAATCTCCACGCGGTGTTTCTCCTCGTTTCCCAGCATATTTTATGACGTTGTGTGTTACGCGCGCTCTCGCGCGAGCAACGGTCGCTCCTTTTTTTCGCTTCCCTTTTTTTTACACCCTCTCCCCTCTCTATCTCTCTATCTCTCTCTCTCTCTCTCTCTCTCTCTCTCTCTCTCTC
>UELV01179146.1:0-10476 GCA_900490015.1 Megastigmus stigmatizans | reverse complement strand
TACACACACACACACACACACACACACACACACACACACACACACACACACACACACACACACTCATATATCTAAGCGGCCGCCACCGTGAGCAGCAGTGTCTCGACCGACCAGAAGAGCAGATAGCGAGCCGGAGCAGCAGCAGCTCGTCTCGCGTATATATGTATATATATACGCACCGGCAGCTGCACGCGCAGGATGGATTGCCCTGGCACTTAGCACAGACTCGTACACTAGACTAATACTCGAGCTTCGTACATCTTGACGAGATTCATCGCGGCTCTTATATGTACTCTTTTCTCTCTCTCTCTCTCTCTTTTTTTTTCTTTACATTCTGCAACTTTATCTTCGTTCGCACTATAGGCATTAATGCTTGCGTGCAATGTTCATTATACGTCAAGATGCGTCCAGTATTTTTTCTCGATTTGTCGAATTCGCTTTGCCTCACTTACGTATTTTTACCTTTTCATTTATGGTAATTTTGTTATACCTTAATTTTAGGAGAAAAGCTGAAATAACAATTATTTAATAATTCTATATACGTTTTTATTGCATTTAAAAGTTAGTGGAGGGATTACTGTATAGTTAGTATATACATAGACTGTATAGGTATTGAAAAATAAAGTCAGGTAAGTATGCGGTTTATAAGGCGTCAGTTAGTTGGAATTCGATTGGATTTGTAGCGCAGCTAATCTAAGATTACTTTTAGCGGTTAATGGCTTTGCTTTCTACGCAAATCTTCTCACTTTCCTAATTAGGGTATAATAATCTGTCCTATCAGAGATCTCATTAGCGCCCGACAATTTGCACTTTACACAAAAATAGAATTATAACTTTTCATTGTTTTCCATGTAAGATACGGCGATATATTACCCATATATGAAATATTAGTTATTAATTTTCTTTTTTTTAATAATTTTAACCAAGCAAACACCGAAATGATTACATGCACATGTACATAAGTATACCTGTGAAAATAGACTATCGTATAAATATCGGTAAATGTTACGTTGATCTTTAATAAATATTATAAGTTAACTAAAAACCACAAGCTCTATTCAATATTTATATATAAAATTTGGCAAAGCTTACGTACATCGTTACGCAAATCTTTCCCAAAAAATTGTCGTTCGATTTTATTTTTTCCGAATAGCTTTTCTTTTTACAATTCTATTTGTTTATTCTATCGCTCTTTCTTACTTTACTTCAATACTGGTCATGCATGTATATAGGCGGAACCAATTATTTTCCTTTGATGTATATAAGGAAATAGGTGCTCTGCTTACGGATCACCGTTACAGAAGTGCATATCCGCGTTAAACGCTAATTTCCCATTTCATTCAACTGCCCTATCCCAAGTATATACGAAATAGAAACGTTTCCGCCTTAACATATATAGGTATACATACAAACCACACATAGCGGAAGTCTTTCGGAGTCTCGCGCGACAATCGCACACAATATACGCGTCCCGAACCAATTCCCAAGAGGCAAAATAATTGTAGAGAGCAAACAAACGCACGCGCGCCCACCTCTCGTATACGCAATTTCACATCGACAAAAGAAGCAGCGCAAAACGAATGCGCATCATAAACAACAACGGTATATATACAATAATGGAATTGCAGCGATCGGCCGGTGCAGGACTTAACGAGCTGAATGAGCCCAGTGGGCTGTTAACGACGACGAGGAGGTGAACGAGTGCGCCACTGCATAAGGTATATGGCTTCGAGCTCGCTATAGCTGCAAATAAAGTGTGAACTGCGAAATTAGCCTAAAAGGCGTGCGGCCCAAGATTAGTCGCTTCTCCTCCCCCTTTTGCCGAGAAGCTAACCGACAAATTGTCCGCCATTGTGGTCCCGGCCGTAAACCCGCTGCTACTGCTGCTGCGCACCTCATTGGCCCCACTCACTCCGCCTCGGAGGCTCTTAGTCTATAATTTCCGTAAAAACGTACCTCGCATATATAGCGGCGGCGCTCGCTCTCTGCTCTCTCTCTCTTTCTCTCTCGCCGATACAGGTAAAGGAAGGGAGCAAAAGGGATTTAAACCAAGAGCGAGAGAGAGAGAGAGAGAGAGAGAGGCACGTTAAGTACGAGACAAGGATGCCGCCGTCGCCGCCTCGGGGGGTAGAGGTAAGCCATCCCTAAGAAGCAACGATATACGTGTACCCCTCGCGTAGCCGTGCTCTCTTTCTGCGGCGGCGTACGTATACATATATAAGGTATACATGCAAGAGAGAGAGAGAGAGAGAGAGAGAGAGAGAGGGAAACGCAGCGAATAACGTGCTTACTCGCGATCATCCGACCGCTATGCTTTTTTTTCCTTCAATGGCTTTCGCATTAGGACGCTACGGCGACGAGAGAGAGAGAGGAGTTTCAGAGCTCTCGGTGACGCTTTTTGTGCCCGCACAGCTAGAGAGAGAGAGAGAGAGAGAGAGAAGATGAAAAAAGCAGCAGCGGCTCGCTTTGGGCGCGCAGAGACTGAGAGTTGCGCCTTGGAAGCGCGCGACACGGTCACAATGGCGCGGCCAACGGTGTAGATTACTTTTCAGAATGGGCGGCGTGACGTGAACGACCTGACGATTGTGCTCGCAGAAAGGCGCTGTTTGCTGACACAATTTTCCGGGATTATATGGGCGAGCTGTTGCCCCCCCCCTTTTCTCCCCCACTCAGCACTCTCTCTCTATCGCTTCTTTTTTAATTCTCTTTCAGTTTACACACGCGCTTTTTTTCACGGCGCGTTTCGTTTCGAGCTTTGCGCGCGGCTCTCGTCGCTTTCCCCGTTGTGTATACGTATAATGTAAACGCGGGTTTTTTTTTCGGCTTCAGAGACTCTATAGCACACGTGTGTGTGTGGTGTTGCGCGCAAGGGCTTTTTCCGCATCAAGAAGTGCATACCGGCATTATTGTGGTTTGTCGACCGGTGAGTATTGATTTCCCGCGTGTTATTTTATGCGAATAATGCTGCGAGCTGTCCGCAATAGGTGCAGGATCTGAAAAGTGTAATCATCGGACTTTAGACTTATTTTCTTTTTTTATATAAGAGTGTTAGGTGCAGTGCGGGGATTGGCATTGAGAGTTAATACATACATAGGTCTAAGAAAAATATATTAAGAAGATTCTTTTGCAAAGATAATATGTGTTTGTGAAAGATACGCTGGAAAAAGCTTATACTTTTGGTATATATATATTATCATTGATTGAAGCGTATTTATATTTGGTTGGTAAAACTGTATTTAGTAATATGTATTAAGAGTAGAATAAGCTTAAATTTTAGAACATCAAATAAAAGATAATGGATGCAACTAACAAAGCAACCACACCTAAAGACGATTATTTAAACTAACATCAGACAAATCCCTGCTATAGTAAGTAGTATTTAACGATATAATAGCCAGATTGTAGCTAGATTTTCGTGATATGCTTATTACGATCTGGCTGTATTTCTAGTCAGAAACCCCGTGACCTGACGACAGTTCTGGAGTATAAACTGGCTAGAATCTACTTAATTTTTAAATAATGAAATATGACATTTTATTAATGGTTACCTTATTTAATTAATAAACATTGTAATTAAAAATTAAAAAATAAAAATTTAAAGCTATATTACGTCGATTTGTGGTTAATTAATCCGTGTATAAACGTCCCATTAATAAAATGTATTCTTTCATTATTTTAAAACTTAAGTAGATTCTAGCCAGTTTCTACACCAAAACCGTCGTCAGGTCATGGAGTTTCTGGCCAGAAATACAGCCTGATCGTAAGCATAATCTGGCTAATATATCTTTAATTTTCTAACAGGGATGTACATCGTCGGCACGTACATATCCTTAATGGATTTCTAGGCAGCTTGCGACTAGATTCTGCCTAAATATTACCTAACGAATCCTCCTAGAAGCTGGTGTATCAACCAGATGGACTCGTTAATTTTCTATTAGGGATCAGTTATTGCAAAACATCATGAATTTATAATAATTAATAAGCAAGTACGTTTGCATTTTATTAATCGACCGCAATAGAACTGAAGATATCATTAATAATTTAAAATATCGTTTATTAAGTGGAGAAACGGCTTATGCAAATGCCACAGTGTAAAAATATTGAAGGTACTTTTTATAATAGGCTTAACTACTTATTACTAAGCCATCGCGATTAAAGAAGGCAAAAAGTAATTTTTGAAACTGATCCCGCTAATAAAATATTCAACAACCCTATTTGGAGCTAGACCGCTAAGCGTTCGGGTGACGGTTCACTCGTTTTATACTCAAAGTCCCCCGAACTATAAACCAACTCCTATCCAACGTCGATTTCGAAATTCTGACTGCGGCTCCCATACTCTAATTTCGTCGTGTGGAATGAATCGGCTCGTATTACATAAAGCAATTATGCTTTCGAATATCAGAACGAAAAGATTCAAGGCATTACAGAAAAATATATATCATGCAGAAAAAGAAATCGTTATTTACGATTGAAAAAAGGAAATGTTCTTACAGTTTACCATATACATAAATTGGCAATAGTTCCTTCAATATATTATCGACATAAATTTTTTGAATTTCAAAAAATAAAAAATATTTTGATAAGCTACTTTCAATAGATTCTAATCATATTGCTGTGTTGGCCTGAGCGAAACATTGAAAATAGTTCGATAATTGTTTTACGACATGTTGACAATATATTGCTTAAGTATTCTTGGATATATGGGGCATACTAACCATTTTTGCGCGGGATTCTCAATGCAAACTTTTATAGATAATAGTTGATCAATTAAAAATTTAAAATCTCAAGGTTTTATACCATGATAGAATATGAATAAGTTTTCATTCAAGTAATGCATTTATTTAATTTTTAAATACCAAATTATAATATATTGATAAATTTATTATTATTAAAGGGTACATTTAATATTCTTGTATACTTAATAATAAAAGAATCACTGTTGAGAAAACGTGGAATTTCTTGAAAAATCCGTACCATACGCACATGCTTCAATTCAAAGAGGTCGATTCATTGAAACTCGGTCGTCACAGAGTATCGCATCAAAGAGCCGACGGCCAAGTCAGTACTACCGAGGCATAAGAGCAAAAATTAAAGATTTCCCTTTGCGAGGTAAAAGTGCCGCGCGCGCGCGTGCAATGAAAGGAATAAAGCGCCGAAGAAAAAAGAAACGATATACATAGACAGAAGGAGAGAAAGAGATGGCGAGGGAGACGAGAGAAAAGCCCCAATAGTCCTTTGTGGCGTGGACGACGAGCCGCGAGCGGGGGCCTTCTTCATTGCACCGAAGGATAAGAGGAAGAAACAAATCCGCCACCTTTGGATATGAAAGGATCCGAGAGAGGGGGAAAAATAAAAAAAAAACGAGGGAAAGGAGGAAAAGAGAGGAGCAACGAGCACGTTGATCGACCTGATAGCTGACGAGAGGTAAAGCCGTCTAGGAATGCAGGTCCTCTTCAGACAGGAGACCGAAGAAGAGTAGAGCGTGTATATACGTATCGACGATGCCTCTTGCACCGATCCATCGCGCGCTCCCTTTTTTCCTTGTTTTTCATATATTTTCTATGATGCGTCCGTAGCGCGATGCTATTTATATATATCGTATCGCTGATTCTGCAGCTTCGTTCGATTCCATCAATACTCTCGATCAATATAGTATTCTTTGTTCCTTCCGATTTACTTATTGTTTCACACTTGTGTCTTCTCTTTTATGATTTAGATCTAGAATAAATTATGAGAATATGGGGACCTAATTAAAAGTCTTTTTTATTGTATATTGTAGAAAATTTCGATGGCCCATCAATATTAAGTTATCATCTAATCTGCAGAATTTGGATCGAGATTATTGAATTTTCATATTTTTATCGAACCTTATATATATATATATATATAATATGAATGAACATATATTTAAGTTTATAATTTATTTATAATTAAAAAAAAGGAGGCACATACATAGCTCTGTAATCTTGTGTTAATGTACTTGTACGTGTATGGAGCTACGAACTCATGTATATAGGTAAGGGTAACAGTTGGTCTCTGACTCCGCGCCATGTGACTGTGATTGACCGCGTTACACACGCAAGACTGCACTCATCGCGATATGCTCGTTGCGTTGCAAGCGTATATTATACGTGAAACGGTTCTTTAGAAATCCTCTAATCTATTTTAGCATGAGACAAATTAGATTTTCATCGCCAACCAGTCTCTCCCTTTTTCTAGAAAAATCTTCGAAGTAAGATTGAGCAACACATGGTACTTTTTCGTATTATTTGCAAAGGTCGTGATATGAACAGAGCATGAACAAAGGTATACAAGAGTGAAGGTATAATTTGCAATTTCCTTGTACCGCTGCACAAGGGAATTAATAAATGATTGATCATTGAAATGGTTCTAAAATATTTGATCCCATTTAATATTATATGTTGAGATTTACAACATGCAACAAAAATTACAAAATCTTATGTCTCTTATGTTATAAACACAGCTCATTATAAATAAATTCGTGTCTCATTTGAAGCGTATATATAGCTCCACAGATTTTAAATGCACCTATCTACCAAATCACCCAAAAAGTATTTTCTGATTTCTGTCACTTGAACATTTCCTTTTTTATCACCGTAAATAGTCGATGACGACTATGCGTCACCATGCAACATATATAAATCGAACTGATGCGCTCGTGACGAATACAGAGAGCTCGGGGTAGATAATTAAACTATCATGCGAATGGAATTTCGAAATTAGTCCGCGATCCAGCTACGTGAATGTATAAGAGGAGTAAAAGGAAAGAGAGTCAAGGCACTCTCGGTATACGTTTTTTTCGTCAGATGTCAGACTACCAGTAGCCACGGTGGAGGGAACGCGCGACTGAGCAACATCTTCTCGGCATCTAGCAAAGCATTCTTTACGTTGGGGTTCACGGAGTAATCTTCAAGAAGCGAACGAGAACCAGAAGAGGTCAGCGGGATACTTGGACGATGGGACTACCGGTTGTCTCGTGTACTCCACTCGGTGTTCAGTTTCCTTACCTCCACGAGATGCCTCCTCTTGGTTCCTCTATGTTTGTTGTTTTTTCTTTTCTTTTTCTATCTGATCCTCTAATCTCGGCATTTTTCCATATTGAAGCACTGTTATTCTCATCGATGTGACGAGCTATGTGATAAAATAGACTTTATTTCGACAGTTTGGAAAGTCAATGGAATCTACGATTCCACGCGTTTGAAGAATATAGAAAATATATATATATATATTATAGATCCATTGAATGAAAAAGGAAAACATATGTTTATTTATTGTAATATTTCTTGCAATTTCAGTGCTTATCAACTTTACGCTGATGTATAACTTTGTTTCAAACTAATTTTCTATAAAGCAGATTTTGATCTATTAAATTAAGTAATGATTTCTACGCGGGAAACACAAGGGACGAAAGAATCTTTATGCTACCCGCGTAAAAATAATAGTATGGCCAATTTATATAGCAATAGCTAAGACTACCACCAATATATGAATCATTTATGGGCATGACTAATATCGACATATGTTTCATATATGAGAAAAATACAGTTCAAGAGTCTGAGCAATGCTTGGAAAAAGTATGGTGAATATGTGGATTCGTTAGACCGCGCTTATTTAAAAAAGTATGGCCCATGTTGGACTATATGAGCTGTATATAGGGCACATGTTTTAACATAAGACAGCGAAACAACATATTGGTCATAGTTATTTAATACTTTGTTGTCCAATCATATATCGGAGATAGATTTTTACGCGAGAAAGGAGTTTGCTTTGCTGTTTTTCTGTTATTATAAAAGTATACTATTATAAAAACCATCATAAAAATAATATCATAACTATAGCTTTTAAAAGGGTTGAGCTTTAAAACAGGTATCGGAACATTTTGAAAACTACACCACAACCAACCTATCAACATTTTATTATTGTGTATCTAAATAGCACAACTCCTTCCTTTCGATATCCATTATAATTCATATATATCACAAAGCTCGAACAAGGCAATAAAAGAAAAGCTCTCCAGCTCTTGGCTTCGCGAGAACAACAAGAAAAAGCGAGTAGTTCGAGCTCTCGCACAAAGAAAAAGAAAAAAAACATCAGGCGCAACGTAAGGTTGGAAAAAAAGCATCCAATTCCAGCCGTCGCGCGGTCAGCATGCCGGCGAACGGCAGCGGACAAGAGCACAGCACGACTCCGAGGTTGGCTCTGCGCGCTCGTGTCCATCTCACGAGACTCTCTCTCTCTCTCTCTCTCTCTCTCTCTCTCTCTCTCTGCGCACGAATTTCAAATCTCGCGCACTACGTCGCCTCTGCGTACGCTCCTCTTCGCGTGTCTCGGGCTGCACGCAGAAAAGAAGAAGCTGATATTATAAAACGGCTGGCGCTGGAGGACTCCCGCCGGGACACCGGAGACTTCTTCCTCTTGCCCCCTCCCGCCCCGTTTTTTTTCCCTCCCCTCATTTTTATTGCGCTGCCCCGTGTGCTGCAGGTTCGTGCTGCTACCGCGAGAGATTCGCGCGGAGTGTGTACGTACATATATAAATATATATATGTGGAGGATGATCGCAGCACTTGGCTGCGAGGAAAAGGCTTTTTAGCTCGCTTTATTCGGCTCATCATTTTGCGCAACACCAATCGAGTATGAAGGGGGAGACGTATCTGGACGTTGGTATAATATACGTTTAAGAATGCGCCCGCGTAAACGTGCTGGACGACCTGAAATCATTAAAGTAAAGCTGAGAAATAATTTTTTCTGGATTTCGTATCTTATAGAGATGATTTCTATTGTATTAATCAGTTTGGGGAATAATTTTTTTTTACTTTTCGAATGTTTTTCGGTTTATTATGGTACACGAGAATTTAAAACTTCCTTTTTCGAGATTTAAAATAGTCCACTTTAACCCAATTAAAGGTTTGTTTTATAAAATTTATTATTATCTGAAAACGCTATAGAAGAACCAAAATTAAACTTCAATAATAAGTTAAGATAAATTTTGTTGAATTTAATTATGAGGTATTCAGTAATTTTAATAAATGGAATATTTAACAATATATATTATAATTTTTTTTCAGCAAGTTATTCAATGATTGCGAGTTAAATAGCGAATAGAATAATCTACATGAAAGCGCAAATAAATAAATGTCCCTTGAACCTTCTAAAGGTATAATTTTTCTTTAAAGTTCCAAAGCTCGAAGCTATTTTTAAAGTTACAGAAGTTGTGTAGGAATAAATACTACATCTACATGTAAATCATACGCAAAGATGCAACGTCATACACTAACTGATGATAAGCTCATTACAGAAATACGAAATACTAAGAACATCTGGGGAATCATACTATGATAAAACTCATACAAGATAATAATATTGTATTATACTTGGAAAATGCGTCATTTATGTTATTAAGTGATTTAAACTAATGTAATTTTTAGATAAAACTTATCCTGCGATACCTCGAGCGCTCGTACGTAAACTGTGGAAAGTTTGTACATAACGAAATTTAATAATCAAATGGTAGGTGTAACAATTTGAAATGTTTCTATAATTGATTTAGATTATACTAGAAAAGCATTGATAATGTTACCTTTCTAAATTTATTAAAGCTTTAATCAAAAACCCACACTTATTTCTCTCAGTGTTATTCTCTATAATCATGAAAATGATTTCAGAACAGTACTATATAATCTTTTAAAATACTTAAAACTATACAAATATGTGTAATGAGTCTAGATTAGAAAAGCAAAATAATAAATTGTCAACTTTGATAAATATTTCAGTTTCAGCTAAACAGTTAAATTAATTCATGTAAAATAATTTTATGTAAATGAAATTAGAAAACGAATGTTTATGGGAAGAATTTAAAACATCAGAAGCTTCGAAATTTAAAATAACATTGAAAGTTATACTTATTTGTCTGCTTATACGAGTTTTCAGTAACGCTGCTGCTCCTAACGTAGCAAATGTTTTTTTTTGCCAAATTAATTCCTTCACCGAGAAAAAACTTAATTATTAGCAATATTTAATGCATTGGTTTCCTCGATGCAATTTAAAATCTTTTGCCAATACTGATGAATTAACACGAAAGACAAGATTTATTTTTGTACAATATGAGATCGGTGATTTTGTAAAAATTAACAATTTTCAAACGCGCCTGGAATCTTTCCATTTTATTGTACTGTAACTTAAAGATATTTTTTAAGAATTCAAAAGGATCAAAATAAAATCTGAAAGTTTTTAAGCATAAAAGCGGTACACGATTAACGTATAAAGGAAAAGATGATGGAGAAGAGCCGGGCATATGCATAAAAAGTGGAAAAAGTCGATGCGCTTGGAAGAGGAAGAGAGAGAGAGAGAGAGAGAGAAAGGGAGCTCTGAACTCAGCCGGTCAATGTATGTATAACTCGCAGGAAGATAACTCTACACTTGCACGCTCTTCTACACACACACACACACACACACACA
>UELV01179144.1:12271-44779 GCA_900490015.1 Megastigmus stigmatizans | reverse complement strand
CACACACACACACACTCTCTCAATCACGAATCGCACGTTTTGACTCTCGTTAGAGTGCTCTCTTTCGCGGCCGAAAACGATCTCTCGGCGCGATCTAATTATCCTATCGCGCCGTCTATCTTTGCCTAAATCTCTCTCTCTCTCTCTCTCTCTCGCGACACACGCCACGCTCGCTGTCTCGCTCACGGTTCCCTTAGCCTGCGCGCCGTTGGATAGAGCGTATCATCGAATTACCGAGCAAATGTGAAATTTGCTCGCGAATTCGTCACAATATATACGTACTTTATAATTAATAAATTAATGAGGTAATAAAACATATTTCCGATTACCTCAAGAATTAATCAAGATATTTTAATAAATAGTTTTCATTTATTTTTTTTATTAAAATTGTAAGTAAATTCTTTCAATTCTTATTATTAGTCTTATTAGTCTTATTAGTCTTATTAGTCTTATAAGTCTTCTTTACACAAATATAATCATAAAAATTTAGTTTTATTTTATTATGATACTTCTTTAAAAAGTGATATTTTTTAAATTCATATATTTATAATTCGTCATTTATAATTCATTTATAATTAATCATATTTTAAACTATTTAATATACTCTTCAAGTACACGGAAACATTTTTTCATATCATTATTTTTTCAAAAAATAAAAAATCTTAATCCATGAAAATTGAGTCAATTAATGCTAATTATACTTCTAATAACTAAATACATTTTCATAAGGATTGATAAAGACATTCAAAATAGTCATTCTTGTTCCAGTGGTATAATATCTTTTCAGTTTTTTAATATTTTGCTCTGTCATATCTGCATTTTGAAAATGGAAACAAAAAATTTCTTTCTTAAACTAGACATAAAATTTAAAAAAACCCACGTATTTCAATTGCATGTGCTTGCTCACAATAGTAGTGCAATTAAAAATAAAGTTTGCGAAAATTTTTTTCAAATCGTTATTTACTGCTAGCACATTCAAAATTTCAGTTATATATCGTTAAAAATCTTTGCTAATTAATCGCTAAATTTGCTTTGCTAAGTTGAAGTTCAATGTAGAGAACTTTATAAATATGATGATCTAAGCATTACGTATTGCACGTATCCTATTGTACACGCTACTCCTCTGTAACTTTTGCAGCATGTTATAAAAAAGTATTTTCGATGTGTTATTCATTTATAGACTTAGTAAGGAGGCTCTATCCAAAATTTCGTGAATGTGCTCTGAAATTCAAAGATTGTCAATTTTAAGTTTCAAAATTTAAAAGATCCAGAGATTTGCTCATATATAATACATGTATATAATGTAATATAAACTCATTATATACATATTGATATAGCTTATTTCTACTTAATTGTTAAATAATGATTAGAAAATACTGGCTAAAATCTGTCAACTAGTTCAAAACCTGTTAGACGACCTTTCCTCTGGAGAAAGCAAAAAAAAAAAAAAAAAGAGATAAACTGTGACACAGAGAAGCTGAGGGCATTCCTTAAGTTTGTTTGCTATTCCTACTGAGTTGAACGCTCTTTACGGGTTATACGTTGTGTCATTATTAGCAGCTCTTGAATAAATATTTATCATTCATAACGTCTATTTCTAGGCAAGTGGGAAACCCAGTTAGTAATGTATATTACATGATGACTAACTCTTTCCGTTTTCTGTATTTCAGTTTAAAATAATGTATAAACAGATTTTATCACGATAAATATTTATTGCTTCTTATGATATCAATGTATTAATCTTTTCCAATAAAATGTGACTATCACGGAAATTTAGTTCGATCTATGTTATAAATTTCTATTTAATTTATACAAATAGCTTCAAGAAACACAATTTTAAAACAATAAATTTCATTTAGTCTGTTAAATATTTAATTGAAAACTCTTTAATAGTAATCTTATCTGGTTTAAGATTAAGAATCCGCTATTTATAGTTGACCATATGAAATTAATGTCAACACACAAATTTCTTACGAATGAACGAAACTAATGATCAATCTCTACAATGATGAAAATAAAAATGGTTAGCTTGGACCACAAATCCATTAGTCCTGTTAATTTTCCTAATCTCTTGTATAATTTTCTTTATCTTGATCATTTTTTTGACAATTCTTATTTATTTTAGAAATTCATGGTATACTTACTACTTTTGTTTATTTACAAAAGCAATTTTTTTAAGTAATAGGTAAAGAAATGATTCTTGGATAAATAAATTTGGATCCCATGCTTTAAGTTTCATGGGTATAATAAGTATAATGAGTATACCGAAAAAATTTTGTTCATTAGCAATATCTTTAAAAGTGGCTCTTACGTCAGTCCACAGGTTAATTTCTGCTTGAATTACGTCATTTTTGTATTATAATTTCTAAAAAATCTTTAAATAAATCAGGAAAAGTGCATTAGCATTAAGACAATAATACAATAGTATTTCTAAATCTTCAAAATAAATTCATTTTGTAAACATTATAAATCAATTTAATTCATAGGATGATATTCATAAAAATATATAATTGAAAAGGATTTATTGGAATAGTATGGTGAAATTGCCAAGTGATAAAAGTACATAAAAACCATTTAAAATTTTTAATTAAAAAATAAATATTTATTCTCACTTATAAATGCAAATAAATTAAATTATAATAATAAATTATAGCACTCATTGTCACACTCCTTAAAAACATACATCAGATTCATGTCGAAATCAGTAAGTAAAAAATTTCATTTGCAAACATTATTTTGTATCATCGTATTGAATGGGAAAAGAATTATCATATTCTTTTTTATGAAGTAGCAATATTCTTCTCATTCCATCATTTGTCAGAGAATTTTAAGTTGATGAGCTGATCGGACACTTAAGCAGAGTACAGTATGCACTGTTTCCTTTGAGTGTACACACGCATCGATTGCATTCGCTGTAGAAAGCTTCGCCGGGAGCGCAAGTGTCCCCTTCTTTGTATAGAGCTATAACAAACAAAAATATTTATTTGTAAAATTTTATTTTTCCATTCATTGGTAACAATTCTTTTATTTTTGCTACTTTACATTTTGCAAAATGCGTAAAAAATAACAAATCTTGCTCAATATAAATGAAAATCTATCAAATAATACTATGAGAAATGGAAACACTATCTATAAAAATGTGGTTCTGGATACTTACGACCCCATTTTCTGCTTCTTTCAAGTTCGAAGGCTCGCTGAAGTGGAGAAAAGCAAAGTTTGTAGGTGCAAGCGAAACGGGTACCGTCTTCACTGCAGATGCAAGTGTTGCAACCGTCGCGACTGTATAAACTACTAGGTTCGCAAATTTGTTTTGATTCTTCCTGAATAGCCTTCTCTCCATCGCATTTCATCATGGTACAGGTTTTCGAAAGACCATCGATCGAGCAGGTGCAGGAGTTGCATTGCTCTTTAAACTGGGAGTTAGGCTCACATACACGAGAATCTGCTGTTTAAGAGGAAACAGTTACTCTTTATTGCTTGAAAATGGAAAGAATAATATTTCAATAAATGTTAAATATTTACCTGATCTGGCAATTCGGCGAGATTCTGGCACAAATTTCAATGAGCCATCTTGGTTCCAAACATCCTTGTCACAGTCCATTTTAGTACAAACGTAGAAAGTACCAGCACCAGAGCACTCGCAAGTGTTGCAGTAATCTTTGATTTGAGTGCGGGGTTCGCAAATTTGTTTCGGTGCTAAAAATTAATAAGCCGTTGTTAATTATTTTTTGTTTTAATGCACGATACACACTATTTTGTATACAACTTATACATTGCATTTTACCTGATCTGGCCACTCGATTGGATTCAACAGTTACTTTTACTGTTCCATCCCGGTTCCAGATTTCCTTGTCACACTTCATCCTTGTGCAACCTAATCGTTTTCCGTCATTAGAGCAAATACAGGTGTTACAATAATCTTTGAATATTTTTCCAGGCTCGCAAACTTGCTTTACTACTATACATAAAAATAATGTACAATTAATGCGTGTCTATTAAAATATATAATTAGAAAAATCCTTATTTATAATGTAAAGTCAAAGTTTACCTAATCTTTGCAGAGTATTCCGTTTACTAACTACTTTGCGGGTTCTATCTTGATTCCAGATTTCTTTATCACACTCCATTCTGGTACAGTCGAAGAATAAACCATCTTCAGAGCATGCACAGATGTTGCAGTGATCATTGAAAGTTGTGCTAGGTTTGCAAACTTGTTTCGGTGGATTAGATTCAGGAACTACTTTTAGTGTACCGTCGGCGTTCCAAATGTCCTTATCGCACATCTTTCTGGTGCAAGAGGCAGTTGATCCATCATCAGCACAAAAACAAGTGTTGCAATAGTTCTTGAATTGAGATCGTGGTTCACAAACTAGTTTTGATTCTGGTGCTACTTTAGGGCAGGCCATGTCGGTACAGGCAGCATGCAGTCCATCCTTTGAACAAGTACAAGTGTTGCAGTGTATTTTGAATACGGAACCAGGTGTGCAATTTATGTTCTCCGCTAAAAATTATAAAACCATATTAGAATATTTTATACATGTATATAATTCATATTAGACATTGAAAAATATAATCTTGAATTTTTAACGTACAAGACAAATTAAAACTAATATTTTGATAGAATATACATAGCAAAGCTATAATTTATTATCATTACCTGTGACAGCGACAATTGCTACGGCGGCAACCACTAGAAACTTCATTTTAATATATTCTGAGCTGCTTTTGGATCGAACTTCAGCTTTCTTGTGTTTCGCAAAAACTGTCTTAGATGCTTTTGCGACTCAGGCAGTCTGATTATTCTTTAAATACATCTGCATCGTGTGCGTGTTATTAGTTGGATAGTGGGGAGTGAAAAATCCCAGACAGTTCGATTCACGTAAGCGACATCGTCATCGTTATTATCAGTCGCTCGGAAAGTTATGCTCAAAGTGCGAGCTACTTGTAATAGTATGGGAGAGCAGTGGATAAAGAGAGAGAGAGCGACATCGAGCGACTGATAGGACATATGAGCCTTAGTACACCACAACGTTCGAAAGTGGCTATTCTGTTTTACCATTGACGATGATTCGGAGATTTGCAGATGCTTTTGTGACGTATTTAGGTGAAGGAGATTCCGTGTAGAAATTGTACAAAAGAGGATGTAGTACATGTCAGTTCATTTTCACTTACTTTATTATTATGAATAAATTATGTAAATTGTCATATAAAATGTTAAGTATACCTTTACATATGTATAACAACATTTAGTTTAATAATCGTTTGCAATAATTTACTAAAGATTATAGTTGCAGTTCAAGCTTTCTAGGAATGATGTGGCTAAACGTCACATATTATTCTAGTTGTTAATTGCCATTGCTTACTCTTTTATTGATGGAAAAACTAGTTATTGACAGACATTTTTATCCTATAATTGGGATTAAAATTTAAAAATTCTGATGAGGATATACCTATATCTTTAATATAAAAAGAAATATTGTTTGTTTTAATGAGTGTATATTTGGGAATATACATATATGTTCTATCCAAAAAGTAGTAATGATAATTTGGTAGAAAATATTGTCTAAGGAATTAAAATATTATATTCGTTCAATAAAAGTACGATTTCTCCGGGCGCTATAAGTATCTATCTTACGGACTGTCAGAAACAATTTATCATATATACTTCTTAACTCTTTTAAAGATATCTACCAATTGACAGTACTATTGAAATCTTATTTACCGTTACAAAATTGGTAAGCAGCTTATTGACTTCGTTTTCGATAAAATTTCCTTTGCAGTATAATGAATCTTACTTTTTTTCCGTTTCGCGTACATTCTTCTTTGCTATTTCCAGGACTAAGCTAAATACAATGCACTTGGCGCATCCTTTTTTAATCAGGAAGCAATGATACCCGTTACTGTATTTTGCTAATATTGCCCAGTTTTACGCAGCCACAGCCGAACCTTTGACCTATCGAGCCCATAGAATTCTCGGCTCAGATGCTATTAATCCATGACACATCGTTTTAATTGTAACAGAATCTGAAAAATTATTTATTGTTTATACCGTGCATATTGGAAAATGTCAGCAGGACACTTTTAGTTTGAAAATTAGTTTTTATACAGGAATTTTCAAATCAAAATTTCATAACACGAATAGAAATTAATTAACTCAGGTCTGAATATTTTATTATTACGTCTAATAGCTGGTGGATTGTGTTTTTTAAATATAAAACGCTTGATGAAGTATATTTCATAAATTTAAATGGCCACAAGTATCGAATAAATATATGTATGGGAATATTAAATAATCGAAGAACTAATTGCTTTCTTGATACACGTGAAAGATTACTAATCAATCGTCTATCAATTGTCTACAGACCACTCGAGACTGTTGATGCTATTTCGAGAGTCCACACGTTTATAATTGATAATTCCGATAAGCCAGCTTATCTATAATTTGATGCGAAATCTTTATTTTACGCTAAAAAATTACGTGCAAAATTTTGGAAAATCATTATGAAAATTTATTTAACCCATTCAGGCCTGAACGGTCACTTTTTTTTGCTTTTTTCAGCAGCTTTATTTCGTATAAAATCACGCATAAAAACAATTGAGACAAACCATTTCCGATGTAAAATTGCATTCAGAAGGTAAAAAAAAAATGCGTATTACCAAAGTTATATTTGTTTATTTTAACGAAAAACACGAAATTTCGAGTGAACAATTTTTTTTATTTGGTATTTTTGTATCGAAATCGTTGGTGGATTTCTGTGGTTAGAGTAATTATGTCCATGGAATCTAACCGATAAAGTCTCGTCGGATTTTTTCGATTGGTTTGTCTCGATTTTTTTCAAGTTCGATTTTATACCTAATAAAGCCGTTGAAAAAAAGTAAAAAAAAAGTGTCCGTTCAGGCCTTAATTGGTTAATTAATAAGAATATGATTAGTTAATTTTGTTTTCTATTTAAATTTGTTTTCTAAGTATGAACCATTTTACTTACATTGAGTAGGGGAGAAAGGGGCGATATGCAAGTTTTTTTTATGTAGATTGGGAATTTCTATATTTTTGAAATGACAACTTGAAAAGTATTGAATGTCATTCTACGATTGTTTAACAAAGTTTGAGAAAAAATAAATTATTATAGAAAAGCGGTTTTATGGAGGATACCTTTATTGACGTCGTAAAAATTATTTGAAATAATAACTTGTTTAAATGAAGCAACTCATTTAAATCAAAAGTTGCACGCATAAAAGTATTGTAGGGTCAAATGGCATATTATGAAATCAGAAACTGTATATTTCTACAATAATTTAAAATCACTTGTCTGCCAGCAATAATCGACCAGCTAAAGATTAAAAATTATGTAATGCCTATGGCATTGATCGCGTGACTATTGGATTGAACATGACGCACTATCAGCGACGCATTAAAGACATTTTGATTTATTAAAATACAATTTTATGTTTCCTCAAACATGAACTACTGTCGATCATATAATATTCATTTTGAACTATTTTTTATATGAAAAGTTGTACAGAGTTGGTTATTGATTATATTTTTACTTTGTAGTATCAATTTTCAATTATTACACAATACCGAGAAGACGAGAAAAGTATACAGTGTATATTCATAATAAGGAAAGAATTTATCGATCACCATCCAATAAAAACTTGATAGAATATTAGACTGATATTTTTTCCTCTTTAGTGATACTCATCCTCGCAATGAAATTTACGCTTCTTAATGGTACATTTTATGGTAGTATTGTAATAATTAATCGTTATATATGCATCAAATATTATTTAATTTATGAATTTTTTACAAAATGCCAACTCGTAATCTCTAAAGACATTTCCAAGAAAATAGCATTTTATGTTTTTAAAATTTTTTTTACGACTTTTACTAAATGCTGTATAAGATGCAGATTATATCCATATAGCCATGCTAATAAAGTCTATTGTACTACTTTTAACGCTTTTTAATATTAATTTTAATATGTATAGGATTTGAACAACAAATAAAGTTCAAATCTACAGAAAATACTATAAAAAAATTCCTTGTAGCCTTAGCTTCTTATAGTCATTTAATAACCTTCTCTTATACTTAAATTGTTGAAGCATAATCGAATTGACATCTTTAGATAAATCAAGACTTGTTTTAACGATAACGAATGATGCAATCAAATGCGATTTAAAATACAATGTACTACATTACACACAGTGTAGTTCATTCTTTTCTTATGTGCAATGTAATATTGGGAATTGAATAGTAGCATCGTATTTTTAAACCATTGCATTTTTAAATTTTCACGACTCATAAAATCGATATTTTTTAACGAGATATAGCGTTATTTATTGAAATATTTTTTCGAATTATTCCAGCAACCATGTAATCTTCAAAAGATTGTAAATTTTATTTAAAAGCGCGGCCTTGCACGTTAATGTTGATCACCTTTGCAAATGCTAAAGATGAATAACATGTTTTCTAGAAACAAATTTATCATACACTGTGATTTGAATCGAAGTATGAATAGATCTCCAAACAGAAATTTTTATTCACTCTGTAAAACTTTGAATTATGAGTCTTAGTACCTCTCTTTGGATATTACCTGGATATTGTTAATACTTGTGCAGATTCTTAGATCTACGAATATGAGAGGCTAAAATGAAATCTACCGAAGTGAAGTGAAAGCCTTCCCACTGGGACTCAAACGTGTTATATTAAACCGTGCGATCAATTATAAAAATATGCCATCTGTAAAAATCTCAAAAATTCATTTCTTAAAGGGCAAGGATATAGTGTATGGCAATACTATATTACAGACAACAAAAGTCTATCTAAATATTTCTCGTATTGTTATGTTATTGTAACACCCTTTAATTTTTAATTAAAAAATTCGAAAACCTTAGTAAAATATTATCCGATGTTTAAGTTTTTGAACTAAATCAAAACTAAAATAAAACTAATTTTTTTATAAAATTCATAATAAAGATTCTTTCATGCAAGACAAGAAGGAAAACATATATTTTCTGATCTATAGTAGAGCTGTTACTTTATAATTTTAATAAGTATAAATTACTCATAGTATTTTTGTGTAAATTACCCATATTTAGATTCCCTCAATTATTTAATTTTTAACCAAAATGATACGTGCAGTAAAAGAACATTAGTGATTCATGTATTAGAATGACTGACTATGCCTGTGTTTAAATACATGAGTAAGTGTTCATTTTGTGCGATTTGCATACAAATGTTTCGTTTCGTTGTAGATCCCATCTAGATTATAAGTAGCGTCAGGCCCTCACATGTTATCAATATTAAGAGGGCGTTTATAACATTCTCAAATAACTGATTTCGATCGTATTTTGATATAAAGAATCAGTCCATTGAACCTTTAAAATCTGTGAACCATGAATCAGCATCATTGTACTGGATCTTATTTCATGCTTTAATTTCAATATTACAATGTAACTTTATTAAAATATTTATTATTGAAAAAAAAAAGTAATAAGATTTGAGAAAGCAAGTATTTAATTTTAATTTTTTAATTTTAATTTTAATTTAATCTTACTTAAAATACTTTAGAGCTGTAACGTATGTTAAAATTAAAGTATGTTAAAAAAGTTACTATGCTAGTCATTTAAAAATTAAAGTAGTATAGAAATACTTTACCATGTTTATAACATCAAATAATAATAGCTCTTACTACTTTAGACTTAATTCATGCTATATTCATAAAATTAAACCTATGACAGATTTCGCTAATTAATTATTGGATTAACCCTCTAATTCTGAACGAGTTACTATTCAACTTAAAGTTTGAAATGTACTAGAGACTGCTTTTTTAATTTTTTTTTTTTTTTTACAGTGATAGTTACGTATTTTTTTAAAGAGAATAGTGCACATGGAGTTCACATATATGTCCTAAAAGATTAAAGGCGTGGGTCAATTATCCTGAAAATGTTCTCAACAAATATTCATTATCAGATGCAACTCGCAGATCAAAAGAATTCCGAACCTCTGACATACGTCATGGCACTTACCGTTGGCTAGTACCAGACAATAGATTAGCGGTCTACTTATAGTATTATATCATTTGAGATATTGCTGTGTATGTGCTAATAATTAATTGTTCCAGTCCCGACGATTTTGCGTAACTTTTATCTGCTATCTAATTCTAAGAAACTGATTTGTCACACCCACAGAGTAAACAGGCTTAAGATTCCGTTTTAAAGACTCAGTTGATGAAACGTGGCATTTTAATATATGGCATTTAAAATCTATTTTTGTTTCCTACTCATTCTAGTTCTTCTAACTTACTCAAAGAACGATTTCCAATATTAAAAGAAACTAATGAATTACTGTATTTAACTTACTAACCCCTAAACAGAAAAATGATGGAACTTACTATGGGTTTTATTTTAATTGTCAGAACATTATCAGAATATAAAAACTATTGGATTATTTATTAATTTTACTGAGAATATCGATTATCATGTTCTAAAGTTTTTAGAAATGATGCAGAAGTTAAACCTTGTTATTATGCAAAAAATACACCGAAGAAATAGCATAAGGTCAAGGTCGGATCAACGGTACCAATACCTACTCTAGTTTATCATTTTTTAGTTTTCCCGGCATTATTTGAAAATTTTATTAATTCAAAATGACTCTGATATCAACTTTAATAAACATGAATGTTAATAACCTTTGAGCGTATAAATATTGTTTTAGTTATGATTCCCATTCTCTCACTTATGCATGAAGAATCGAAACGTTGCCTAATATTCAAAACAGACAGAAGATTTAATTATGATGTTAGTTTCAATAAAGTTTAATAAACGAAGATTGAATCAAATAATCGGCTCAACTTTTCAATATTGAATACTGAATTAGAAATTAATAGTTTTATACTATAACTTTCTAGTTTAAAGACAATTACAATTTTGTATAAGTAGGTCAGAGCTTCGTAGATAAAAAATGATTTACTTATAATATAGAAAATTACTAATCAATTTTCAACCGACGATCAACAGATCACTTAATATCCTATATTTTATTTTCTAGTATAATACCCGTAATTACGATAAACTTGTATAGATAAATAAGTCATCATTTCAATGAATTTTAGTACATACTTTAAAGCATTATATTACATATTCTGTACCTCATTTAAATAAACTTTTACTTTATGGTTTGAATCTGATCGATTTAAAATATTCATTGAAATTGGACAATACCTGCATTGTATAATCTTAACACTATATTAATGGCTACTACTATAAATATAATAATTTTTGAACTCTTCATATCAAATTACTTGTATATTGTGATTGAATTTATTGTAAATTATTTGTCGTGCTTCGCACGCGTAATTGCTTGTTTTTCAGAGATTATGTACACTATCTGAAAATAATCTTCAATGCCCAATTAAAATCATTCGTGTGAGAAATCTGAAAAATATGTTGTCCGAAGTTTAACTTATCAAATGATACTGCTTTACAGCGAATAGCTCATCTACCTGGTAAATAAGATCAAGAGGGTAGTCACGTACCCACATTAGACACATGTGATGTGTAGGGATTTATACTGTCAATCATGTTAGAAATAAACTTTAAATCATTATATGATATTTCAATGCTACTCTTGTATTTATCACACCTTATTATTATATGTATAAGCTTCCAATTATATTATATATAATATAAATATTATTTAGCCGAAGGCGAGGGTGGAAAACACGAGTTTTGGGCTGGCTAATTTTCCTCCCGTTGTGCGTATACTATTTTTCCTCATAACATCAGCACAAAAAATACACATTTCTCTTTCAGATGTCAGAAAGAAATTTAGTGCAGATATGAGGACAAATACTAAATTTTAAGACTTTGATATCATCATTTCAGAACTAATTGATAAAGGTCATCTTACACCATGTTTAAGATTTTTGTATGACTATAAAATTAGACAATACAAAATTATTAAATTTAATAGTAAGGTACTATAAATGTTTCAGTACTGAGCATAGCAATATATTTAAGTCTCCATAAATGAGGGCATTCATGCGCAGGTACTAATATTCAGATTCACTTATACTTTGATTGTGTGCCAGTTTACGTATACATATATTTATATAATCACTTTATCAGGAATTACACTTTTACATTTTTATGATTTATACGATCGAAAAATATATTTTATCTTTGCAAATTGACAAATAATATATAGATAAAATGTTTACGCCTTTATATCGTTTAGAAGTTAATTACATGAATTTGGTATGTATTGCATGTAATTGTATGCATTAGGTAGGTATGCAGAATGTAGCTGCATTAATATACTAAATAGATATTACTTCAGTTTTCAAATTTTTCATAATATAAAATTGATACAGCTAAAACGTTAACACCAGGGCGCTATTTTTTATGCTGAAATCATCACTTAATTGCATTGAAGTAAGATACTCCAATACTAGATCGATCAATTTTATCGCTATTTAAATACATGTTGATAAGAATCACAAATTTCTTAAGATGACGTTGAATAATTTAATATTTGCAGAATATTATTTAAAATTTTTTAAAAAGAGTTTATATGATATCATGAAATAATTTCTGTAAAAAAATTTCTACTAATTCTTATTTTTTTGTAATGCCAATTAAATATGGGCATCAAGATAAACCCATATTAACCTAAAAATTTGTATTGCATATTTCCTAGGTTATTTGTTCTATAGCTAAACTTGTTTCATATATCACTCGAAATAATTCTTAAATGCACAAAATGTATTTATGGATCATCCTCGAACAAATTCTCTGTACTCATTTATACTTTTGTAAAGTACAATGTTTAAAGTGCATATAACTGCTTTAAAACCTTATGCATAGAGTATGAATGAATAAAACTGAGCCAAATGTGAAGTTACGAGAAAAATAATGAAATGAAATTATGTTAAAAAAATATCAACAGCAAAATGAAAAACTCATCAGTAAGATGACGAGTAACCATAGCTTGGATGCAAATTTTACTATACATCAAATAATGAAGGTTCACTATAGGAGTATGATCTATGAAATAGCAAGTATCAATGTTGAGACTTTGGATCTTTCATACTCATACCAGAGAGTATGCTCGATCATAATCTCTTTCTTTTATTAAATGCCAATATGTATAGCAATTTTTGATGTTGCAAACACAATCTTATGTTTAATTTTTGTAAAATTTTATTTTTGCCATA
This sequence comes from Megastigmus stigmatizans, assembly GCA_900490015.1. Taxonomy (NCBI): domain Eukaryota; kingdom Metazoa; phylum Arthropoda; class Insecta; order Hymenoptera; family Megastigmidae; genus Megastigmus; species Megastigmus stigmatizans. The sequence continues at coordinate 31,562 of UELV01179144.1, read as the reverse complement.
GAAAAGGTCTAGAAGCTCGCATGTAGGTCTTTCAAGATTAAAAATCGAGTTGTCTGCATGACTAAGAAATCACTTAAGGAAAATATCGAGAAATTCTTAAAAATGTTCCTAACGATTATTCAATATCAAATCGTACATCGAGAGAATTACGAACCCCTGACATACGTCACGTCTCTTACTGTTATTTCATACCTGACAGTAGATTAGCGATCTGCTTATAACATTACATCATGTGGGATAAGTGCCGTGGTGTATGCGACAATGATTGTTAACGATATGCATAATTTTTATCTACAGCATTTCCATGAACGTCCATAAGGTAAATGTACCAAGAAGTAACCAGTTAGTGGTGAACGATGATATTATTTAAATTCTAATATTAAAACATCTCATGGTAATACCTGCAGCATATAACTATATGTCTCTTCAGCAAATACTCTGAATGGATATACACTTAATTAATAATGATAAATTTTAATTAATAATGATAAGTTTTCTTGGTTCAAGTCTTCATAGTTTGTTAGTTTAAATGGTTTTATAACACCTATGTATATCTCCCTGCGATTCAATTTTTTTCAAACCAATTCGACATTATCGTAGAATTCGATGCGACGATCGAAATTCGAGAGATCTCGAATAGAAAAGTAAATTCGCAATAATTCTTGCGCAGTAATTATACATACGGTAAAAAATATATAAGCCACATTTTTATATATTTTCTTTATTTAAATATCGGTATTTTAGCACTCTAATTTTTTGTAACTATCAATAAAATCCCAATAAAGGATACGAAACGAAAAGTAACGCAATTAGCGACAGTTGTAGTCTACATTAGCAACAGTTACCTTCACTACATGCATAATAGATTATTTTTTATATTGCGAATATTATCTGAAAATAATCTCAAGTGCTCAATTAAAATGATACGTGTAAGAAACTTGAAAAACATGTTGTCCGAAGTTTTTCTTATCGAGTGATATTGGTGCTTTAGACCGAAATAGATTATCTACCTGGTAAATAAGATCAAGAGGGTAGTCACGTACATAAATTGTTAATATGTCACGGGTAAAAATTTCCCATATATAATTATCTATAACTATACAATAAACCACTTTTACCTGAGGTGTTGAGTAGGGAATTATACTGCCAACCATATTCTAATTTATGAATCTAATTTATGACTTATTATTATCCTTCAATACTTATTTGTATTTCAATATCCTAATTTTTATAGAATTTATTAAAATTAAGAAAAAGTTTCTGGATGTTCTACAAAGGTAGAAAATATTAAATTTTCGAAATTGAATGTTTTTCTTTCAGAAATAAATCACGAATGCTATTCATTTAAAGAAAATTATAAGATTTTTTATGATATCAAAAAATAAATATTCCATGATTAATCTTGTATACTTTAGATGAACCCACAATCATCGCACAGCGATTTTTCTGAAACTTTAGGAAACAGTTTCTAGTACCTAAAGTCGTTTTGTCAGGATAACCGCTATTCAAACCAAATACGCGAAAATTCATACAATTGTTTCATGCTTTATAGCTCGACAACTAAATAAAATGTAAAATTCCTCAAAATCCCAAATGAAAATTGAGAACGCGACTTTCAATTTGAGTGGCTGTAAATATCAACAGCTCTATACTTATTTGTAAGTTATGAGGATTTTAAAATCAGATACAATTTTGGACTAAAAACTCTGAATTATTTGTATACCAATTAAAAATGTAAAATTGTGTCTAATATTTAAACTCTTATCACTTTTGAACTAATTGAACTATTTACATATGTAAACTCTCAAAATGAAGGTTGCATTCTGAATTTTCATTTTTAGTTCAGAAACATTTTTTATATTGATTTGTTACCGAGTTATAAAGCGTAAAACAAGTTAATGGATTTTTATGTATTTGGCTTAACTCATTAACGACCAAGACCCCGAATTTCCAACAACTTTTTCAAGGCTTTTTTTCAACTAAAAAAAAGGTTTGAAAAAATTTGAATAAAATCATATCTGATGTCTTTTGAGTGTTTCTTTCGAATGGTAGTCCCGATTTTTTGTTAAAATGCTCCTGCAAAAAAATATGGCGTGTTTATCACGAAAATAAGTTAAAAAATTTGGAAATTTTCAACTTTATGAATTTTTTTCATAAGGAAAATGCAATGACAATAATTCAAAATACTGCAAAAAAGTGCAATCGATGTTCAAATATTACGGGAAAATTTTTTTCATGATTCTAAAATATTTTAAAATATGATCTTTTTCAAATTTTTTCAAACCTTTTTTTTAGTTGAAAAAAAGCCTTGAAAAAGATGTTGAAAATTCGGGGTCTTGGTCGTTAATGGGTTAAATAGCGGTTCTCTTGAAAAATTGTGTTCATTGGCCGTAAACTACATTTAAGGATTCAGAAACTACTTTCCATAGTTTTTGCAAAATCGCTTTCCCGAAGATCGTGGGTTCCCCTTGTTGGATGTTCGTCAATAGGGTCATCTGTATCTAAGCACTGATTTTGAGGATCAATTAATAGTTACAGTAACATGAAGTAACACTTTTACATTTTTACAATTCCTTGATCGACAAAAACGTTTTTATCTGCCACCAATAATTACAGATAAAGTGTTTACTCTTTATATACTTATTTTACACTTTGTAACAGTTCTATTTGTTGAAGTAATCGTTGATAAAGGTATCTTTAATTCATGATAAATGGATATAAAATTTATGCCAATATAAGATAAATCTTTATAATCAGCTTTCACGAATAGAGTTCACAAATTAAATAAATGGATGCGATCTAGTATATACATATGCTCTAATTTTATTTGATGCAATAGTTAAATACGCAAATTGAAACTCTTAATTATTTCGTGTTGAAGTAATCAATCAATTAAAATAAAGTAAGGTACTTCAATATTAGATAGATCAATGTTATCATGATAGAGGCTTAAAGACATTGGGATAAGAATCACCTCTCAGATTTTTGCTGATGACATTGAATAAAAATTTAGAATGAATCGGCATCGATTTCTCATAGTATTAACAAAAATATTTTCACATATCTTTCCACTCTTTTCAAGATTCTTATAGTTATTTTGATTGAATGAGTCAATGATAAATGGAAAAAATTACATTTAGTTTACGTTAAACTTATTTATAATTGAACATAACCACCCACAAATTTAATCTCACTAGCGATAAAAGTGATCGCTCGACACAATATAATCCTTAGTCACAATAAGCCGTAAGAAATTCTAGTGTAGGTTGATCTAAATTAGTTGTAATCTATAGACAAACAAGAGGTTAATAATAACTACGTATAAGTCATGCGACAGTCACGACGCAAATTGACATATTCGATGGGCCCACGTCACTGCAAATCACGCAATATCACCATACCTTTATCCAACAATGGCATTCTCCAAAGAGGTTGAGTAGCCATGCGTCAAATGAAATCAGCAAATAAAATTACTTCGCTCTCTTTCTCCATTTATGTAAGCTTTACCGTCGAGTGCATAAAAAAAGAGGAGAGAAAGAAAGCCCTTATGAAGGCACTCCGGCTACTATAAAAAGGTCGTAAGTATACCCCTCATGCGAAATCCGGCGCTTTTATAGTAGCCGCCGTAAAATGTAATACAGGCGTGCGTGCGAGTGTGTGTGTGTGTGTGTGTGTGTAGAGCCGGTGCAGTGGATCCTTTTTCTATACATCTGACTTAACCCTTGGCAGCGGTGCCACGTTTATTCTCTATACCATTGCAATGCTCTCGAGAGTCCAGGGCTGCTGTTGCTGTTGCTGACGTGCTCGCACGACACGGCAAGGAAGGTCGCTGACGGGGTTGATGGAGTTAAGTGGTCTTGGCCAAGATTGAATTCAAGATACCGTTTCATGATGAAATATCGTTGAATGAGATTTTAATGTGAAATTCATTTTGATGAAGAGCACGTGATTGTTCGGAATAATTTTGTGTTCAAATGCTTATGATTCATTTAATTTAGCATTTTTTGTCACAAGGCCGTTAAACGCGATTTCATGGCTTTAGGGTTGATCGACGGAGCCGGTCCGCGTATCTTACCGCCGTATGACGAACAAATTTTTTTTGATATCATAGCCATAAAATCTGATTTTTCATACGGCTTTTAGTTTGTGAAAATTGATTTTACATGCAGTTCGTAATCAGCATATTTAATTTATTAACGTAAAATGGCTCATATTAATTTTTTTTTAATTTTACGGTCTGGACGTGAAATCGAATTTTACGGCTATGATATAAAAAAGAAATTTAACTCTGTGACTCATCATTTTTTTAAAGGTCAAGGTCGAGTTTAAGGACTGTTTACGTCTATTTAAAGGTATACTATTTAGTTTCTGTATAGCAAAATTGAATAGTGAGTAACATCTTAGATGTTTCCAGAAAATGATTCATTTTTTTAAAAAAAGAATTGTTAGTTATTACAGATAAGGTGTTTATAACAGTTTTATAAGTTGTAAAATATCTTATTTATTCCATTAATTATCAGCAGACCCCTACTCGAGAAATATACTTTAGCTGATTCAAAAGTTAATCACTAAAAAATCATGGAAAATTTAGATAAGAAAAATGATAGATTAATATATTATTCATTATTTTCGATTGAACGGCACGAGGCGACAAACAAGAAGAGCGCTTAGTAACGCGTTTTTTTCTTAATCTTTTCAAAGTAACGATAAATTTTCCTCGACAATCCAAAATCGAAGTTATTTTTCCTCCTCGCTCAGCGCTCATTTATTAGCTAAAAACAAATTTGCATAAAATACCTGACCAAAACTTGTGAATTTATTATTAAGGCGTCTTCCACTTTCTCCTATTGAACGTGCCAAATCCAATCGAACAAAAAGCCAGTAGCTGCGCACGAGATTGTCATTGGTATAGTGCTCGAGATGCCTAGCACAACGAGAGATACTCTCTCCTTCTCTCATTCAACTAAAGATGCTGCCCTCCCTCCATCTCGCGTGCATGGAGCATTTAAGGCCAAAGTTTCAGCCGTTAGACTATCCCCTGATCACGAGCAGCTACTTGGTGGAGGCTGCACGCTGCGACCCATCCCCTATAAACACCCCCGTTCAAGTGCAGCGGCGTGTTCTCTCACTCTCTGCTCGCACGTCGCTTAAAAGCGGGGACAGCAGAGCAACAGTGCTGTTCGCTTCTACGAGAACTTAGACGATGGTGCACAAGTCGTATATTCTTAATTAAACTAGGGGAGTGAGAGAGGCGCAGCAGTGGAGCGACTGCCCCAAAGCGGCGCGGCGTTTCCATACTATACGAACAAGGATTAAAGTTTAGAATGACTTTTTGTACTGCTTGCTTATGGGATGAGACCGGTTCAGCACAATATTGTTTATTCTTCTTTACTTACTTTATACTTGAGAGATCTTCTTGGAATATCTGCTGCGATTTGCATTTCTTATGCGAGGAGCGGCAGAAATTATTTCCTCTATGCTGGCGGGGTAGTAGACGTTAATATTTAGAGGTGTATGAAATTTATGCTGAGTTTAGTTTTTAGAGCGAAAAAAATAGACACGAACTCTGTAGTGCCAAATTAGATGGATAACTTCATTTTGCCGTAAAAAATGCACGAATTCTATCTTCTATCTAAGAATTTGAAATAATTGTACAAAAAAAGGATAATTAAGTACTTTTCGTTTTAGATACTGTCTCGCGGATACTTCTCGGAAAAGTAGGTTGACTTTGCTTTAATAGAATATAATAATATTGGGTATCGATATAACTAATTTCCTATAAGGGCATATGTTACCTATGGAAGTTAATTCGTCAAAAATAGAAAACTGATGTATTATAAACTGAACCTGTCAATTGAATATTAGCATTAGTATTCTCAAAATGATCATCACGTGTCTGATAATAAAGTCAAAAATAACTCAGTCATTAATAAACCTCATTATTACAATGTACTGGTGTACATATAATATTCAAATCTGTCGGTACGGCGAGTGATTAATGAATTCTGGGTTGTTCGATTTTGTAAATAATCCCTATATGCGAAACGTGCAAAATATCTCGGAATCACTACTAATGGGTGTCACGCATATATAGAATCAGCTTTACGACCGATAATGATATCCTCGATATCGGTCAATAATCTCGAGTGGCGTTCCAAGATTTTTTCTTTCCAGGCCTTATCAACATGTTACTCACGTGCACAGCGAGGGGCTCGCTCGGACTTGTACCTCGAGTTAACCCAGTGTGCCAGATAAAGGCCTCGTCCATGATGTCACAGTTTTTCCATCGGTGGGGGATTTATACTATGCTTCGGGATTTTTCGCGTAAGCACGTCCCACTTCGATCTCTGACGTAGCGTCACTCTATCAGCACTCGACATGTGTATATTTAAGGAGGATCGAAGTTGTCTCGGAGCATAGCAAAAAGTTATTGCTAACCGAGAACACTGTCTGCACTGTGTGAACAACTCGAACCGAGTCTTATATTACTTTGAAAAAATGAAGTCTCTGTTTGTGGTATTTTTAGCCGTTACCGCTGTCACTGGTAATTATTATTTTATTATACTGTTCTACGCCGTTATTGTTTGTATTTGTTGAGCTAAGAGTAGGGAATTCATAAATTTTCAAAAATTGATTTGGGAAATTTGGTCATAAGATAATAATTGGAATATGTCAATTTTCAGCGGATACCTTCTGCACGCCTAAAGCGAACTTCAAAGATGACTGCAACTGGTGTACTTGTTCTCCAGATGGAACACTTGCTGCCTGTACGGACATGAAATGCCCTGAACATCTGAATAACTATAGTCTTGATGTCCCTAAAAAACGTGAGTCTAATATTCAACTCACTATTTTCAATTAACAAAAAAGTGAACTATTATTTTGCAATTGTTTAATGAAAATATAAAATTATTGAAGCCATTGCTCTTTATTCATTTTTGTCTATTTTTACTCTGTAATTCTTTTTTTTAAATATAATTCAATCAATATTAATTTTTAGAGCAATATTGTGAACCTGGAAAAACCTTCACGATGGACGAGTACAACACTTGCACTTGCAGTAAAGATGGAGCTACAGCTGTATGCACTTTGGGACTCAACAATGAATTACAGAAATACTTCGTCAAAGAAGATAAATATTGCACCCCAGGAACAATATTCAGCCCCGATAACTGCAACACTTGTAAATGCACTAAAGATGGCACTAAAGCTATCTGCACACTGTCCATATGCCCTGATAACAAGATCAATGCAATAAGCGGTACGTATTTTTTTAACTTAATTTATAGATAAGTAAATTAATTTATCATTATTTATAATTGTATCATTTAAATGCTTTCAGAACCAAAACAAGTATGCCAACCTCTCACTCACTTCAAAGACTATTGCAACCACTGCTTCTGTGCTAAAGACGGTTTGACTTTCGCTTGCACCAGAATGTGGTGTGATAAAGACCTTTGGAATAAAGATGGTACCCCCAAAGAAGTTAGTATCGAGAAGAATGCTAAGCTTTCAGCTCAAAATCAAGTTTGCCAGCCTTTATCGAACTTCAAAGACTACTGCAATACCTGCTTCTGTGCCGAAGATGGCTTGTCTTTTGCCTGTACTAGAATGTGGTGCGATAGAGATCTTTGGAATCAAAATGGTACCCCCAAGGTGGTTGCGAAGATGCAAAAAGATATTGAATCAGGTACTAATTTACACTTAACTTTAATAACAACTTTATCTATTTTAATACACGTTTCAATGTATTTATATGGCTACGTATCATTTCAGTTTCAAAGCAAGTTTGCGAGCCGCTAACCACCTTTAAAGACTATTGCAACACCTGCCTCTGTTCTGAAGATGGACTTTATGCTGCTTGTACTAGAATGTGGTGTGACACTGACATCTGGAACAAAGACGGCAGCATGAAGATTGTGAGCGAAGAAAAGGAAAAACCAGTCGAAAAGCAAGTCTGCCAGCCCCGCTCCAACTTTAAGGACTATTGCAACACCTGCTTCTGCGCTGATGATGGTATGTCCTTTGCCTGCACCAGAATGTGGTGCGATACTGACATCTGGAACAAAGACGGCACTGAGAAGGAAGTCCTTCCAGTAGCAGAAGTATGCAAGCCAAACACTCTATTCAAAGAATACTGTAATACTTGCAAGTGCTCCGCTGATGGTTTGTCTAAGGCCTGCACATTGATGGACTGTGATGAAAATGTCTACAACAAAGACGGCAGCCTTAAATCTGATCTCTATAAACAGAAATCCGATTCTGGTAAGTTTTTTAAATTTTTGTTAATTTTTTAAATTATAGTAGTTAAATTTTAAGTCGTTTAGTAATAATAACATAAAATGATTTTTATATAGATCGAGTCTGCGAACCCCACTCCATCTTCAGTCCAGATGGATGCAACAGTTGTATTTGCAATGAATACGGAAACCGATTCGGGTGTACTTTGAAGCTGTGCTTAACTGGTCTGAAGCGAGCTTATGAAGATGAACAGACGAAGAACTGGGGTCGTAAGTATTTCTTTCATTCTATAAAAATTTAAAATCAAATTAATTTATTACTGATACTTTTGACATTACTTTCGTGGAATAGTTGACAATTATCGGTGTATTTTTAGAAGATTAATTAGTCTTTTTCAAAGAAATTAAACAGCTATCCAGAATAAAAAGTAATCATTGCAATGTTTTATTTTTTCAGCACTTTACAAACAAGGAGACGCGTGTTCCCCTGGAAAATTGTTCTACAGTGAATGCAATCGATGCATCTGCATGGAAGATGGTAGAAGAGCATACTGTACAGCCATAAACTGCGAAGGCCTAGTAGCTTAACTAATTTTTCAATTTGAAGTCATTTTGAAACTTCACCCACCGAAGAAACACCAGCCTAAACTGTAAATCTCCAGCGATGTATGGGAGATGGTTTACTTAGGATTACCAGTATTGGATATTAATTATCTTAAATTATGAAACTGTGTGAATGGAGCATGGATGTAATAGATGTTCTATAATAAGACACTGTAAATACTATAACATTGTACTGATATTATTTAAATTATAATAAATATTTATTTTCCAATTACAATCAGTTGTTCGCACATTATTTATTTCTACAATTCTGGGGAAAAATACCTAATCTTTATTATTTACTGATTATTTAGGATAATATAATTAAAACTAAAAATGAAGTCTAAGGAATTAATTTATGAACTAAAAATAAATTTTAAGTACTAAAAATAAATTTGAAATTTTGATTCTTTCAAATTAGTTAGTATATGTATTATAAACACATCCATTTATTCTTACTTATATTCTTGCAGTATTAGATTAAAAAATTAATTTGGATTTTTTTAGCTAATTTTATAATTACTAACTCTATTAATTATCAAAATATTATCAATTTTATTAAGATGCTATACAAAATAAAAGAATGATTTGTTAATCGAAGGAACAGTAGCATATACTATCATAAATTTACTAAAACTATGTTTCAACTTATGTAAACGCATTTTAAGGTAAAAAAGTTTAATGAACTTGGAAGAGTTAAATTTAAGTCTTAAATCATAAGTTTATTAAAACATCTGGATACGGCAGTTCACCAAAAACTTACAGTTCTCTTTGGGCAATCGAAGAACAATGCCTCAAGACGGATTAATACCTAGAAGGTACTTAACATTTCGCGAGCTTCCCTAAAAATCGTTCGAGTGAGTAAATAAATCAAAGTCGATGGGACTGAATGCAGTTCGAAAAGGCGAGGGGGAGGGGGCACAGGTGCACCTGACAGGTCACTGGGTAAGATAAGGACTCGCTGCAGCTCTTTCACATAAAAGTGACATCATCGCGCATTTGATGCCGGCACGTTAACTTTCTTTTATCGGCTCGACACTTTTTAGCCGTCCCCCTTTTTTTGTGCGCTCAGGTCGAGTCGAATGAAGAATTGCTCTGTCGATTCGCGCATCGGAAGCCATGTCGGGCGACGGCGGCGGCGCCTCCGCATCGATCAATGTGAACAAAAAAATTTCTCTAGAGCCATACAACGCGAATATGAAGTAAGCTTTATCGAATATTCTAATAAATACTTTTGACGTAATTCAGCTGCTTTATTACCCAAGTTCGGTTTGTGGCATAGAAAAATGTACAAAGTCTAAATTTCAGAATGTTTAGTAGGTATTGCATTGTTTGATTCCGACGCGCTGATACCTTATAGAGGATTGCATATAAAGTTATGCTTTTTATTCAATCAATAAGTTTTATTTTATTCCTTTCGGGCATAAATTTTTTTCAACAATAACTAAAATTATGTTTGCCCATTCCAATGGACGCTGGATTTGAATGGGCTAATATGTACATAAGTAATTAATATAAATAAGTAATTTATTATCTAGAAAAATTAATTGATAAAATTCTACGAATACATTTCAGACATTTTTATTCAAATTCAGACGGTTTACCCTACCAGACTATTACATGAATTCAAAAATTAAATTCATAGTCCAAGCAGATTCTAATTTATGGACTGTGAAATTAAAAAATTCTTCAAATACTACATTAGTTAAAGTGAGTACCCATGACTATAATGTAAATGAGGGTACTAACAAAGTTGTAAGTCTAGACTGTTTTGTTTTTGCATTATTTAAAGTACCGATAGTACGAAAGGAAATCTATGCTAAATTTATTATTAGCAATGAATTATGAAATATTTCCAAAAATATCTGCATTCAAATTTTTATCTCATGTAAATTCAAAAATGTAAATCGCATTCGGTTGCAGCTCTTATCGCATCTTCTATTTTTACATGATAATGTTTCTTGGAACATGCATTGCATCGCAATTCATTGAAATCAAATTATATATTGATATGCTTTCCAAACTTTCTGTTTGTAAATTTGACATATATAAAATACAGAATAAAATGATTGCCCTGTAATGATAACACGTGACATTCGATACTCCAAATATTGTTGAATCGTCAATGTATAGAAATAAAAATATTCCCCAACGTTCCTGCTCCAATATGAGAGCACTATTTTGCTGGTATTTCAGTTATCGTGCACGTCACTTCATCTGCAGTATAATACGAATATAAATAATTGGCAGTTATACTTGTGTAAAGTTGTGCATTTGCACAGTTACTAGCTTCACGTACACCTTCAAGCTTACCTGTCCGTACACGGTTTCTATGTTATTTATTTATAAGATAACTGATAATGTGATAACTAGCTCCTTTACAATCGAGCATGTAAGAATGAAATGGCTTTGCAAACACCCGAAGTAAGCTTTCAAATACACAATAATGCAAAAGAAGCAAAATGTAGACTAACCGGCAACTTTCTCTAGGTATACACTTCTTTCGAAATCTGCACTCTCAAAAATTATTTTGCTATCGGCTGCAGACACACACGCACAGATACACGTGCGGACTCAGGGCTTTCGTGGCACAGTATGGGCGTATACACATTTAAAGCTGAGTATAGGGGGTACAGAGCGTGAGTATAACGCTAACCTAAGATCCGGCTGCTATTAAGGGCGGGATTTCGAGGGCGAGCGAGCCGCCGCATCCATAATGAGGATTTAATCGCGTTAGAATCGGCGAGAGAGGACCTTGTCTCCCTACATATATGCACACACACACACATGCGCACGGTTATAGTGTCTACCGGAGGAGCCAGCAAAACGCTCTCTTCCTCGTACGTACAGGCCCCCGAGCTCCTGTACACCGGCCAACCAGGAAAATCTATTACCGGATAAGATATCTTTTTCTCTCTTCTCTCTCTCCATCCTACAAATCTAATACTTTGCTCACTTATGATCTCCTTAACTCGTGAAAGTGCCTCTCCCCAGATAGAGAGACAGATACTATCTCATAAAGGGCATTTACGTCCCATGGCTATATACGTGCGGTGATCTCTTTCCTTCGCGGTCCCCTACGAGATTCTATCGCCTATATATAGTGTTTTTCCTCTTTCCTCTTTTTTTTTTGGTGGCTTCTTCGCGTGCCCCGTTATCCATTAAGGCTGTTGGATGTTTTTTTTAAAGGTGAACTTAATGAGAGACTGCGGGATATATAAGGCGTGAGGGAGGGGCAACGAATTCGAGGACGCTCGAATTTTACGGGAGGGTATTTGAGAAAAAGCCTCGAGGAAGTAAATCGGATGTAAGGCAATAGAAAATTCCACCCTCCTTTCGACCTATTTTAATGACAAATAATAAAAATTCAATCGAACGCGCGCCTCTTAGAGGCGGTCCTCCTTAGCTTTACCCCCTTTTACTCGTTCGCCAACTCATTTACGATCATAACACTCGACGCTACGGTAGAACGTATTTATATAGTTAAAAGGCAGATGTGACAATGATAAAAATTCACGTAAGTGTTGAGATAACAGCATTATCGTCTGTAGTCACTTTCTATTCGGTATTGATGTACTGACTTCATTAAAAGATTCTCTTAAATGAATGCACACTTTTAAATATTGCAAACTGCTCTTTATTGCAGTGTTAAAAATAAGACTTCTAGTTCTGCACAGCCTAGAAAACTATCTCTTATACAGTAAATTAATAGAAAGTAACGTTTTCGAGATCCTTCCAATTAAGTCAAGTAAAAGCGCACATATAAAATGTGTCTTTAATTTAAATTAGCTCACAGTCGCTGAACGTCTTCGCTGACAATTAAATTATGAAAATTCCCAGCTAAAGCTCGAGTCAAATATTTCCATTGCGCGCGCGCGATGGTATTGAATCATAGTAATGACTTCAAACATTTGATCTCTATAAATTAAGGAAGCCCCGTTAAAGTTACACCGCGCCCTGTTTTTGAATAAATCTCACGGAGTTTAATCTTACGAATTTGCATTTATTAAGCGGGGTAACTTACTTTATCGCGTGAGAAAAAAAAAATAAGACAGAGATTCGAAGAAAAAAATAATCTTGACCCACTTCGCGGAATCGTTAGCCCAGTTTCCATTCCAAAACTTCTGTATTCGCTCGCGCTCCCTTCGTCAAAAACAGCGAGGTGCAATTGACGAGAGTGAGAGCGAGAACTCGGAAAAATATATCGTGTAACGACGTACCGCACAATCGCTAGATCTCACTCACCTGCTCGGCTAGGAAATACTATCTGGATACAAAGATCGACTCTTTTGTACGTACAAGGTGAAGTGAAAGAATAAATGTAGAGATAGAGGGAAGTGTGTTGAAGTCGAAGTCAAGGTGGAGAAAAGTAAAGTTGAGGATGAAATAGTTTGAATGAACGGTTGGGAGGGTAAAAGGAGAGCGAGAGGAGGAAACTTAGTCGTTCATTTGACAAGGCCATGCTCGTTCGGTACGCGCGTGTAGAGAGTTCCAGATTTTGCAGATGGCAGGTTTTGCAAGTGAAGCGTATAAGGGATGTGTGGAGTGAAGGGCGCGCGATGTAAGTGTATTGTTATATGGGAGATAAATTTGAGCGACCTACTCCGAACTCTTGTTATATCAAGTAAAGCCCAGGCTTTTTGCTCACCTTTTTCAGCTGCGCTCGAGCGCACGCGCGAATCATTACCGTAATTTTGAGCTTTTGTGCTAACCGCACGTGCACGTGACAGTAAATGCAATATATGCAGTTTGCGCGAAGGTGGCAGTTTTTGTGTGGTTTTATTGCTCGCAAAGTGCAGTCTATTATTGATTTTGACGAGTCACAAGTCACACGCAGCTTATCTATATACTTGATGTAACTAATGGTTATAATTAGTACGATGAAAGTTATTAAATCAGCTGTTACGACCCTGACTTTGATACTTTCGTATTGAGAATTTTAATCCTCTAAAATTTAAGTTTGAAAATATTATATTTGCTTCATTGTGCCTATAATATATTCTACATCAAATAGTAAAGAATTGTAACGTCTGGTAATGCGATCATTACCATAAAATAAACTTTTGGATCTATGTAGCTATGCTTACTTTACACTGTGTCGTAAAAATTTTCTTTGAAAAAAAAAACTTTAGAGTCCTAATTATAAAAGTTTTGAAAGTCAAACTAAAAACTTTTTTAATTTTTGTAGTATACACGAAATTTCTGATAACTTTACATACTTCGATGATTAATTACCGTAATAAAGCCCTTATGTACGTGATCATGAGGTATATTAAATGAAACTACCGCTTTGACTGAGCGAAGGATGAATATTTTAAGTTCAACAGCAAGGAAGATAACAGAATGATTGAGTTTTGTTACCAGTATTTAAATTTTGAAGTATTTGATAAAACTAATTCTTCCAATGAGCACCAACAAAATAAATTCAAATAATGAATGAAGAAAAACAAAGTTTTATTCTACCTTCATTTTATATTTTAAAAAAATATTTCAAGTAGTAAATAAGAATTAGAATGTATTCGATTAATAAAAACAAAAATTTATCTAAGATAATCTCTCCTCAGAACAGAAGAGCTAATCAGACTGAAAAAAATAAGTCTGATTAATTTCAATTCAAGCAGCGAAACAAAGTAAATATCGAGGCACAGCAGCAGCAGCAGCAGTTGCATAGCACATTCGGCATCATTAAACGAGCCCTAAAATAATATACTCTGCTAACGATGCGATTTGTCGCTTATCATCGCTCGGCTGTTTCCTAATTATTTAGGTCAATGCTCACAAACGACAGTTTTTTCACGCCAACATTGTTACCGGCGCTTCCTTTCCATATTGATATTTAATTCTGCGCTTTCTCTCTCTCTCTCTCTCTCTCTCCCTCTCCGTTCCATGGAATACATCGGCCACTCGTATCATAATCCTGTAACAGCTCCTAGTAATTAAACCATCCACTCGTGTATCGATGTGTTTCTCTTGCTTTCAGCTGCCGCGCTCTTCTTTTTCATCGCAATCCGGAGTGCACAGGGAATTACCTTCCAATAACAGTTTAATGAGCTGCCATTTGATCATTCCACTCGATGAGGCGTAAAGCTTACCTGTCCTGCAGATTTTTCTGTGACAATAAGTATGAAAAAAATACCTTTTAAAACTGCAGGGTTCTTTGGAAAGTGCAGAATGAAATTTTTTACATGGAGCTTCAATTAGCCCCTTTTCGCTGCAATATCGATGCTTGGAGTCTCTTTTGTTTATTAAAGCTACATATTTTATCTTTATCACGAAAAATGGTTAAAATTCTACAACGATTATCGAAAGGAGCTATGATTATCATAAAAAGTTGAAGCGTTAAGGAAAAGCTGCAGTAAAATCAGAAATAAATAATAATAGGTGATGAAAAGTTACGCTCTCTACTTGCATTCATTTTCATTGGTAATAATTGCTTGTGCAGATGGATGAAGTGGAGATAATTTAGAAATTGAATAATCGGTACTAAAGCGAAGAAAAAAAGAGTGTTAACAAACTTGTGGAGGTAACTAGGTTATTCTTCCATACAAATAATCTTAATGTGCACATAATAAGGGAACTACTGGGTATATTATCTGTTTGCAATTGTCAGAGTACGGAACTGAGTTCAAATCTAGATAAGAGTCGTGTCGCAGTCTCCGGTTTTCCTCAACCATCTTCGTAACCATTCCTAACTCAGATTGTAGCTATCTTCAGCTATTTCCCTCTCGATTACATGTATTCCAGTGCCTTTAAATAAAAATAAGTTTCAATATACTTTTATATATCGAATACATGTAATATAATTCATCATTTAGTATTATTAAATTGATATTAGTATTAACATTTAGTAGCGGTAAACCTTGACTTAGTACTCTAAGAACATTTCAATATATTGTGGTCTCATTGAAACGGAATATTATAATCCATTAATTTTGCTTTTAAAAGCCGTTTAATTTATAACATCAAATTAAACGAAGACAACATTGAGTTGCAGTTAGTGAAAAGTCATGACCCGTAATCCCTTTTAAAGAGTTGCCCAATAAATTTACTTCTAAAAGACAATAATAATCTCAATACCTATTGCAAATATCGATGCAACTGGTCTTGCGGGAGTTCTCATATTTTGAACGGAATAACTACTGATTAATTCAAGAGTCAATTCTCTACAAAGTTTTCAAGCAAAACAGAATAATATGTGGGCGAGTGCAATCGAGTCTGGAACACATCAGAAATTAGCCCTCGATTCGGCGCAATATCCAATTCTCCCCGGTATGCAGCGGTGGCGCGAAAATTGGCACGCGACCTCCATCGGTCTACATCGCCCGTACAATGAGATCTGACGTCGGTCCGAGTCCTCGAGATTTATCGAACTCAAATTAGAAATCGTAAAGGAGGGATCTTGACGATTGAGATATATCGGATCCAATGAAACGCGCCGAGGCCTCTTTGTTTTTTTACTTTGTTTTTTCCTCTCTCTTTCTCTCTCTTCGTTTCTACTGTTGTTGTTAGAAGATATAAATTACAGGAATTGAATCGGGAAACACTAAAACTGTTTTCCCCTTCCTTCCCGAAAAAACGTGATTGTAGTTGAAACTCTGTTGTTTTTTTTTGTTTGGGCTTGTTACTTCTGATTGTTACATCGAGATAAAAAACTATATTTGCCGCGGAGTTTTAATGTACGAGATACGTTTGTTTTAATAATTAGCTAGCGAAAATAATTATTTAAAAGAGAATATTAAAACTGAAAAATTATAGTATCAAATAAGTTTGCATAATTACACCGTTCAAAATGTAAGGATACATTCAATACAATATAAAGAAGAGGATGCTGGAGTTTGACCAAATAGCAAAATTTGTTACTAAGTCTGAATGAAATATTTATTAAATTGTAAGAATAACATGAAAATCACACACTTGATTAGGTGAACAGACGGACATATATAATAGTCTCAGAAACTATTCTACGATCAATGGTCTTTCCCAACGTTTTTAAAGAATAGTTCACTGAAGAAGAATATTTTTTTTTAAATAATCAACATTGAAAATACCGCAATATGCCAAGCTAAAGTTTGAAAATTTAATACGGGCACTATCTAGGGAAATACGCTGTCTGACTACACTCGGAACTCATCTACTTGTCTATTTAGACTTTTTGAGAGATTGTACAGCTGTTATATATATTTACTCCAAATAAACGTATGTCTAACGCAGATACAATATTTGAAAATTATTTATGTGAATATTTTTGTTAGATACTATGATTAGTATTGGGTAGTTTTGCACGTCTATTTGCAACATAAAAATATTTTCTAATTTCTCTATATGAAAATGAAATAAATACTTGTGTACGGTTGTATAAAAATTTCAATTAATTTCTATGATGTAGGACAAGATATATTTTTTATTCGACTGCGCGATTCATCTATTACCGCCATGTTTATTAAAAGATATGTTTCATATGCTTTGAAATTACATACGCGTTATTTTTTACAAAACTGATACGAAAAGACTTTTGCCAAGCTCTAGTTAATTAAGCTCATCAAAGATATTTCGACTTCGTTGAAAATACTTTTACCTTAATAACTATTCGTTGAATGTAGAAGGATTGAAGAATTTCATATCAAAATTTGCACAAATTAAATTTAATACGTAAATATTAACGAATGTGCATGAATGAATACTACACATTGATACTTTTAAACTTTTATATTCCTTAATAAAATCATTGCAATCAGTTCAAAGGCTAATACAAGTACTGCAAATATTTTATTATCTTTTACTCCTGTTCGGTTTTATGTCTAGGATTCTGAAACAAATCGCAAAACTTTTATTCGGAACTCATGAAAGTAAATGGGTAAGCGGACCTTATATCCAACTTGAGCTAACATAGTGAACATATACACACAGGTAAAAAAATCCTCTATTCGTATTTTCGTCCTTTTCGATTTTTGGCCTTCTATTTTCAAGTGCGGCCGTGAACATACCAGTGACGCATAAAGTATTCCAAGTATATTTCATCTGAGAATTCTTACAAAAATCAATACGAGCAATCGAAAAACTACTGAAATTTATTCGAAAATAGCGCTCATAAACTTGAAATGATTCTAAAATCATCAAAAATCAATTGCTTTATTTTAAAAAATTCAACCCAAAGTGAAACATATTCTGACAATTTCAAAATTAAGAATTTCTTATTCTAAGGCATATTTTCTAACACAAGATCAATAGAATACCTTATGCCATATATATTTTTGTGTCATATATATTAGCACTATATAGTATGTCGCAACAATTAGGCGTGACAACTACGTTTATTGCTCACTGCAGTAGCCCATAGTTCTCAAGCTATGTAACGCCGATATTAACAATTCATGGCTCACCATTTAAATTATAGCATCGACATTAATAATTTAATTCTAGACAGTTTGGTGTTTATGATAACATTTTTAAAGGCGGTACTTGAAGCATAAAGTTGATACCCATAATAGGTTAACACTTTATATCACAGTGTTGATGCACCAAATTTAACGATTAACATTAACCCAATGTTGATGCACAAAATTTAACGATTAACATTAATATACGTAAGAATATATTGCTGTACTAAAAAATTTAGTATCATACACTGCACAAATCCAGTATTTGAATATTATATCTTTAAAAGTCAGCCTGCAATTTTGAATGTGAATGGAGAATCTGGGTTGACCCCGTAAAATTGATGTAGGGTGATTTTGGATAATACGTCACAGTTAATTCGAAAACATCATATTTTATATGATAATAAAGATTTTAGAGATATTGCAATACTACCTTGTGACGCTAGTAACATACTGCTTCCTTCAGTGTTTACTAATAAATAAACCATAGGATCCGACCGTAATTATAAATATAACATTAATATGGTATATTTGCGGAACTATAATATATTGATTAAAATTAAATTATACTAAAATAATAAGAATATTTATTATGCAACCTTGACAATGAATTGATTACATTAAAATAATGTATGTAAGAATATATTCTTTTATAAATTGCGGGTAATTTATTTTAATTTCATAAAATCGAATTATTTTTGTATAATTGAATAGTTAGATAAACGTATAGGTATCTTTTGTAGGTTGTTTACATTTGCGATTTTTTTCCGTGTATGATCAGTATTTTTCATTTATTTTGTAATTTATAAGCACAATTTTTTAATCCCCGCATGCATCACATATCGTCTTTTTCATTCTCTTCATTCTCGATAATATTTTCATATCTCACAGACAAAAAGAGCTAAGCGATCATTCCGAGCGAGATCAAGAGGGAAAGAGAGAGATAGATAGATAGATAGATATAAATTTATTTTGTAACAAAACAAAAATTACAATGCTGTATAATCTTAACATAATGCTAATAAAAAAAAAAAAAAAATTGGAGGTACAATATTGCACTAAATATTGCAC
>UELV01179144.1:0-12251 GCA_900490015.1 Megastigmus stigmatizans | reverse complement strand
TTGCGATTTTTTTCCGTGTATGATCAGTATTTTTCATTTATTTTGTAATTTATAAGCACAATTTTTTAATCCCCGCATGCATCACATATCGTCTTTTTCATTCTCTTCATTCTCGATAATATTTTCATATCTCACAGACAAAAAGAGCTAAGCGATCATTCCGAGCGAGATCAAGAGGGCAAGAGAGAGAGAGAGAGGAGAAAGGACGAATACGTTATAACAGACGCCCGTAGCCTGGGGCGATAGTTTCTCAAGCACTCGCTCACCCCCGACCCTGTAAACTAATTCCCGATAACTGCCGCGCGACAAATGCAATGTTCTGCTCCACTTTTCCGTCCTGCGCATTCTGGAATACAGCGCTGACGAGAGAGTGAGAGTTCAGATGTTGCCGTGTTCCCATCGCAAGTCCGATATAATTCATCCAATCCACCCGGCGCGGTTTTACCACCCCCTTGTGTTTATGTATGCGTGTGTGTCAGTGTGCTTGCGGTCTTTGTTGAGCTGACGAGCAGCCAGCCGACGGTGACGGGGAAGTTTGTTTCCGCGATGTAGGCACGTGCATCAACATTATTACTGGCAGCCGAGGATAGCACCGGTATAGCCCAGATTATACGGATTAGCGGCTGGGGCTTTATCTTTTATTTTTTATTTTTAGCTGGGAATTCAATCGTCCTTGTTATGTGTTCCATGCGAGTTTTGACATCTCTGCGGCTGACTTCTTGGTTTGTTTGGGATTTTTCACTATTTCTGGGGTTAAGCTGTGCGTCCAGTTTACCACTAATCGACTTTGTCTTAAATGGTTAATCTGCGGACGATTCTGCATGGTTAAACATTTGGATGTAAGTTTGAGTTATTGTTTGAGTTATTAAAGTGTGATTTACATGTTTGAACTGTATTGTATAGATCGGAATGAAAACTATTCATGTCTAAGATTGTAACTATGAATGTCGATCAACTTCTTAGAAGCGAAACTCGTATAACAATAGAACTGTCGATAGCTCTTTGTTTTTTCAGTTTACAATATACATATTTTCGCTGCTAATCGAAAGGCAATCTCTTTGAACTCTTGCAGTGTTGAAAGATTTTCTATTTCATTGTTTACTCTTTTTATTCGTGAGAAATTGCGTTATTGCACAATGTATCGATTAAAGTTTATCTATAAAGGAATCGTTTGGAGGAAATTTTAAAATTAAAATACGGGAAGGTATAAAGGAATCATCGGTGATATTGAATGTGGATAAGCTAAATATTAAGTTTTTCATACTTTCGTCTATCTGTACCATTTATACTTTGCTCGTTTAATTTCTATCCTCTATACCAGTACCTCAACAATCGATTTATCACAACATTTCAGACGTTCGTGATAGTGACTTACTTTCTAACTTGAAAGTCCAGGTATTTTGGGACAGATCAGATATTTCGTTTCACTGTGCAGGCGGTTTAATAAAGTCGAAAGGAACAAGGGAATAAAGTATGCATGATCAATACAGATTTCGAGAGCTGGAGAATTCAATATCATACAAATCTTTTTATACATTTATGCACAATAATAAAATAAATAATAACGTTTACACACATTTATCAACCTGTATATACAAAAATATTAATTCAAGGGGATAAATATGGCATCCCTTAACAATGGATATGATATAACTAAATCAACAATGACAAAGTCTGTATCTAGAATGTAAAGATTTATAAACGAAGTGCATCGTATCACTGACCTGCACTCGACAGTAAAAGAGACCGAAATTCGAAGAAGAGAAGAAAGAGTAGGGAAAAAAGGCTCTAAAAAACTATTCTCCTTGTTCTCGTCGACAATGAAAGACGAATAAATATGAGAAAAGCAAAGGAAACCTCTCAAAGGCACGAATTGGAAACGGATCTTTCAATAGATCGTGCGTGTGTATATAAAACATCTTCGAGGAATAGAAGCTAAAGCCGCGCATGAATTTAAGAGGGAATTCTTTTGAAAAGTCTGCCTCCTATATGCACCATCTATATATATAATAGTGATTTTTATCGCTATAATTGAGTACAGCTGGAGAGAAAAAAAAGAGAAGGAGCGAACATCAGCTGCGTTCTTTTCAAGGTGCGACGTTTAAAGCCGGGTTACGTGATTATGAGTTACATGAGACATGAATGCAAAAGTTCGTTGCCATTAAACCTGGATCACTTCCAAGGCCGTCGTTCTCTCAGCCACTCTCTCCCGTCTTATTACTCCATTAGCCAACTTCTTAGATTTTCCCTTTGTCTATCATGACGTACGTGTGCTTTCCTTATAGTCCCACACGTTCCTGGAGAACCTTTTCTTTTTGTTTGATTTCTGTCTTTGCCTTTTTCGCGACGCTTTTTTCTTCGCATGCTTTCTTCGAATTATCGATGTATTCATGTGCTTTATTTATGCAAGGTTAAAAATGTCAGTTATCATTTTATTATAGGTGTAAAATAAATTTTACTTTTAAGTTTTGATAATGATCCTTTTTTATTAATATACAAATAACATTATCCAGACCGCGTTGATTATAATGTTACAGTTAATGGTCAACATGTCAGTTGTTCTTGGTAATTATTTCTTGTACCCAATTATTAAAAGCAGACACGCGGATATAAATGGACGGAGTACCGGGAGTTCCGCAGTCAGCTGCAAAAGCAAATGTAGCCACTCCGATGAGCTTGCCACTCTTTTCGTCGACAAGTGGATCACCGGTATCGAGCTGTTTAAAAATATACACAATTTCAATTCAATTCAAAAATTCTATTCAAGTGGAAATTAATTGCAATAAAAGATATTACCAAGCAGTAGCCTTGATTAGTCTCCGTAGGTGCCGTGCAGAAGCGTAACCCATCGTCTAAATCAAGTATATCCGCATCGTTTCCCAGTATACGTTCTATGTGCTTCTTACATACGTCATTGCTAATAATGGGTAATTTAACGTATTGAAGAGAGTCCGGAAACTGGCTGTTCATCATGTGTTTGAGCGATCCCAGACCAGTTATGACGCCTTCACCTGTTGGGATAGACCCGGCTTCTGGTAGAGCGATTCCACTCACGTGTTTGTTGAATTTTAGTGGCGATTCAAGCTTTAGTAGGCCGATGTCGTATGGACCAGTCGCTCTAAAATAATTTGACTTTTCTTACAATCATATTCTTTGATATATTTCAAACAGTGGAGAATTAAAATCAACTTTTAGATAATTCGATATATATATATATAAAGATACATCCAAGTTAAAGAATCTTTTTTCAAACAAACAAAGTGAAATTGATCGCGTGTACTTAAAGTTTTTTTTTATTGACCAAGATCGAGAAATAATGCTGTTATCGTGATAACCATCCCACCGATAATGATTAAAAATTATACCAATTCATTTTAATTAAATAATAATTACATAACTTGCAGATAATTTATATTTTATGCAATAAAAAAGAATGAATTCGCAATCGCTTCGCAATCTTATTTACGAACCTCCAAAGAAAAGAAAACAAGATGGAAGATTTGTCAGCAAAAAGAAAATTATTTACTCTTGATATTCCGGATGAATAAAGCCGGCAACGGCTTTGTAAACTTGTTCCTCATCGGTAGACTTTGCGTAGTAAATGTTGCCGGCCTTGACTACGATGTCGTTCGGTTCTTTTACCTGCGAGACACAGTACGCAGCCGTGATTATCCATTGATTATTCAGAATAGCCCCACCGCAAAAGGCTATCGGATGGTGTGCAAGTGTGTCTCTGTAGTAGAGGCTTGCGTAATAAGGATATTGAGCGGGTGCTGCATCCTGTCCACCGGCGATTCGGGGGACTCGCCTAGGCACTGCAAAATATAAATAATGAGAATATCCGAAATTTTAGTATAAGATAAATTATAGATAGAACAATGTTAATTATCATGATCAGGTACATTTGAAAATGTATGATCTATGAAAAATGTTATCGCTATCCGCGGTTAGTTTCGTTTACGAATTAATGCAAATGTATAACATTTCATGCCTGCCATTGTTTTATCAGCTACGCTGAAACTCTAAAATTTTGACATATTGTATATTTTATCAAAGATAAAGCCAAATATTATGCAGGTTAAGTACACTATACGTGATATAAACTAAAAGCAAACACATTTTCTAGCGAATTATAATTATTTATTATTTGCTATTGTTTACTGAGTTCCAGTATAAAAGTGATATGCTACTGCTATGTTTTTTTTTCAATTAGCTTAAAATGTTAGTTTTAATTTTTTCATCTCGTTTAGTTTTTATTTCATTTTAGTATATTGACCCAACTGTGACTAAATTTATCCTGTTTTGTCTAACATATTATATTGTTATTTTTATCAACGTTTGAGAGAAAATAGCTTAGTTATTTTCGTGTAAGTTTTAAACATTTTAAAAGTGTGTATAAGATAAAGCACATATAATGTCTATATACCTGCGTGTGAAAGCGCCACGAGACAGCAGAGGATCACCAGTTTCGACGACATCTTCGTATGTGGCGAGATCAGCGTTGCCGTTCTGTGCATATATAACATGAAAATAGGGTAAATACAGGAGGATAGAGTCGAATTTTGAATGTTTGAACAGCTGAAACATGGGCTAATGTTCATGACCGCTTAGCTTAATCGCGCCTTCGCTAATACATAAAATCTACATTAACAATGCGGTATCTAGTGTTTCGCGACTACGTGATAATTAGAAATACGAAGCGCGCGGGAACGACTTACGGTGGCGCGGTTGTGTATCAACGGATTTCGGCAGTGTTTTTAAATAAGTTGCCTTTATTTTTGAGTCTCGGTATCGTTTAGTATGTTACGATTTGTACGTTTCGCATTTTAGTGTAGTTTATTGACTGTGCATATCTATAGTTTAAAAATATGTAGTGTGTTTTTTCAAACTTAAATAATATCGATTATTATTAAAGAAATTTGAATGTATTACGAGCTGAGTATCACAAACAAGATTTACATTATTACGATAGAGAAGATTTATCTTTATTCTTAAGTAAATCGAAGTAAATGGCTTACATATGAATAGTTTATGCATTAAGTAAGAGAAAAGCTGATTTTCTAGATAATACGAGAAAGTATTTATGATTTTTTTTAATTTTTCTCCAAGAAGGTCGTGTTGTGAGGAAATTTTCATAATTAATTTGGAGATAGTAAGAATGAATAAGAAAGATAAAAGATGTTCGAAATACTAAAGGAGGATGCCAACGGATGCTCTGATAAATATCAAATAACGTATAAAACTATTACAAACATGAGGAATTAATGTAAACTTAAAGGTTCCCATACGAACTTGCCCATATGCCCATACAAATGGAGAAACATTTTGGATAGTAATTTTTTGCACTTTTCCCTACTAATTGTCGTACAAAATCTTGGTTTTTCCTCCTTCTTCAGTCAACTTCATCCTTACGCTTTTCCAATTATCCCCATACTTCCTCAGGCTCATTTTTTTAAGTTCATATTTTGAAAAGCTCCAATCAAAAACACCCATTTTGTACATTCTTCTGCGTTCCTCTGCCTATACTACGACTTCATTGGCATCCGCCTTTGGAATTATTATTGAAAACCAATTTTCTGTATTTCGACACTTCTAGAATTTTCATCAATGCAGGTTTGTCTCGGTTAATGCAATTCAGCAACCGATTAATGACGTTACACAAATCTTAATTGTGATCTAGATTAATGGGACTCGAGCTGCGAATAACGATAAGACTGAAAGAAGATAATGCTTATTAAAGGCGATAATCATCAATACAGCAATAGCACGTGCAAGAATAATAATTGCATTACACAGGAGGTACTTTTGAGCGTCGCACTACATAGTCTTGAATCAACTGCACGAGACGATTCCCGAGCATTTGACTTTAACAGTTCACTTTAACAGCGTCTTTATTCTTTCCAACGAAGCGGCCAGAGAGAGAGAGAGAGAGAGAGAGAGAGAGAGAGAGAGAGACAGTCGACAGGCCGCAGAACGTTTCATACAGCTCTCTTCCTACTCTTCGAACTTAGTCGTTCGTTTCTTTATATGCAATCTTTTTGTTCTTCTTTCCGCGGGTAGAGATCTTTTCTCTCTCGCACTACTTCTCCTCTCTCTCTCTCTCTCTCTCTCTCTTTTTCCTCCGTCGATCGCTTCCACTGCACTCGGAGCTATCTTCTACTGCCTGCCCCCACTCCTTGCCTTTCATTAGTCACGTCTTCCGGCTTTCGTCTTTTCCTACTCTCTTCGCTCTCCGTCTTTTCAGTAGCAACTCGTCCGATTCTTCCTACGCGAGATATAGAGGGTAGAGACGTCCAGTGGAGCGACTCCTCTGCCTCCTCCCCCTCTGCTCCTCCAGAAGCTTGTCGAACTACTTACCCAACTTGGCTCATGCTGCACTGCACGCTCTCCGCTCGGTCATTCGGTTTGCGCGCGCGTCACTGTGAAAAATAGCAGACTTTTTTCAGAGGAAAAAATTCTCCTTTTCCCCGTTCCCCGAGTTTTTCCTGCTCACCAGCTCGCGCTTTAAGATCTTTTTGCCGACATTAAGGCACAGGGAATATGAAGTGGCTAATTCTTTTTGAAAGTTTGAATAATTTTGTTGTATTATCGCGCAGATAATAATCGTATTAATAAGAAAGTGGGAGAGATGTAATAATAGTTTCATAGGTTTAAGTTATAGGTTAAGTATTATGCGTGCGCTCCTAACCATAGCGTGTCTTACGCTAGACTAATTCAGAAGCGCGGGCCCATCGCGTAGGAATGTTTGGCCATATAGAGGGCGCCGGTGGCTCATGTATTCAAGGTGCGAAGTTAGACTTTATATATAGAAGTGCTCGCACAACAAATTTGATTGATTGTTTTATAGTATTTTGATAAATTCCTATAGATATTTCCAAGGGATTTTTTTTTATCAGTAATCAATCGACAGATGAGATGAGATATTTGTCATTAACTAAGGTTTTTCAAATTTCTAAGTTTACAAGATCTGTTTGTTTTTCTTAAAACTAGTATTCGTGATTGAGAGCAAAAAATACCAATCAGTGATATTGCTATATCTTATTGTAAAAAGTTTCATTCCCGAGTAAATGACAAATTCAGATTTCCTTCATTCCGAATATGGAAAATCCTAGTATGAGAATTCAACCGTCTGAGCGATTTATCGAACCGAATCCGCTTCTCAATAAGAAGCACTTGTTTGTATCAAGAGAGAGAGAGAGAGAGAGCGAGAGAGAGAGAGAGAGAATAGAGAGAGAATAGAGAACAAATCGACGCAACGAGTGTCGCTTATACGCCCGCGCGATTATCTTTAAGCGAATTATCATCAAAGAAAGTCACGAGAGATATATTAATGCAACAGCAACAGCATATTCTAGTTCATCTCCTCGCCAACTTTATTATTCCCCATGAATTGATAAAGAGCAAAAACGACATCGAACTACTCGAATTGTACTGTGGACGCAAGACGGAAGTATAATAAGGTACGCCTTGGCTGCAAGCGGCTTTCATTGTCCTTATATGCTCTCGACGACTTTTCATCGTTAGATTATTAAGTGGAATATCGATTACGGTAAACGATTATTACCGTCCCAGATATGGCAGAAGTGCTTCTCATTGTCTTTGCCCTCTGATTAGAAGAGCTTCAACTTTTCCTTTCACCGATTGTATACTTGAACGTATTTTTTTGAAGATATATTCTTACAGTAGCCTTGTGAGTTATCAATACATCTTTTAATGATAAATTTTGACCTTTATAAGATTCAAAATTTTCAGAAATCATGATTTTCGTATCTGAATATTCAAGGGCATTTTGATAACCTCGAAATTTCAATTGCAACAAAATATGACAATAATGGCACTGATAAAGTATCTATATAATCTGGAAGAGAAATTAAATAACGGCTAATTTTTTTATTTTTTGATATAAAAGACAAAGATTTGTAATAAAGGCAAGTAGATTTGATATATGGATCGATATGCAAAGAGGAAAAGAAACTTTGATCATTTCAGAATATGCAATTATCAAAATGAAACACTTTGATAAGTATTTTTTATGTACAATCTTTTGCATCTATCTCATTTTAAGTATATTCAAATCGATCAATGTATTTATCGATGAACGATTGCAAAAGAGATATAAATTAATCAATCTCCTATACAGGGAAACAAAAATTAATATTCAATTTAAGTTCAAAGAGACAATGTTTTATATCGCGACCTGATCATCAGTTTTTATTTCGAATTTGCACAGTTAAAAAGTTTAAAATGATAAGAGCCATTTTATAATCAAGGCTCTCGAATAATGATTAGCATATTCAGGAAATACTTGCGACAGCAACAAACACGTGTAAGCTTGAGTGTTATTTAGTACAACTTCTGGGTAGTTCAATGAATCTAAATAATATTTCTGCGTAATTATTCTATGATTATCTTTATATTCATGACAAATTTAACTTGTTATTATATTTAAATATTTGTATTTACATATACTTATATTACCAAAACAACTATTATAAAAATTATGAAAACTAGAAAAATATCAATCAACTCGAATAGCAGCTCTGGAGTACAGAATAAAACTAATTAAGCTAAAACTATTTCTATAAAAAGGTTAGCACGAAATGTGAGAAATATTCCTCTGCAACCTCTAAATCATAGAAATATATAGGTGTAACAATTTCGACGTCTTCGGAAGAGGACGGCAAAAAATCTTCCCATGTACCGTTCTCGTATCGAATAAGAAAACAGTCAGAAGCACGTAGTCGTCAACGTCACGTCCAAAAAGATGTATATACGCATGCGGTGCCAACGAAAAAGTCGTGTACCACGCCTGCTTCTCTCGAGATAGCAAGTCGATCGTGTTCGGCCACGACGCACGCCACAGTCGCATCTGCTCCGAAAATCTTGAGAGTCGCTCTCATCCCGTTGTTGTTGTCAATCTTGCACTCACTAATATCGCCTACCATTCCATTCATTAAATTTTCTCGCGCGACGTTATACCGCCGCAGTTGCCACAAAAATGTCACTGTATATCTATTTCGGTTGGGTACCGAAATCAATGCCGATGGTAGAAGTACGTTAATGCTATTATAGACTATAGTTTTTTATTTTACTCCAATTCATGTCAGGCGAGTGTAGGTACTAAAACATATTCCAACAGATTCTCCATTTATACACGCATTAAATGTTATTACTTTTCGCATAAGCCCATGTATAGCGGTAAGAGTAGAAAATAGTTTAATTACTTCATCTAGAATACATAAAACGTTAACTACTTAGCACAGCGAGCTGTCAAACACATTCTCCGACTAACGTCTGTTCGCGTCTCGGTTTCAGATTTCGTATATAAGCTCGATACATTCTTAACCTTCTGACAGCCGGAATTTTTCCTACTGAAAAAGTGTAACTTTCTTGAAATTTTCCCTATAAATGTTTCTTAAGTAATAATATATGTGGGCCGATCATGGAATGACACCATATGGCTGGCTGTGGTAAAGGGAAATTTTCAAAATTTTTATATCAGCAAAGAAAGTTTTCTAAGGGTTTGAGTGTTGCTGAGAACGATTTTGATACTTATTTTGATCAAAAATGGATGCTAGATAATGTTTTTCTATTTACTATTTATTTCGTTTCACATGAAAATAGAGAGACCGATGTCAGACAAAAATACGATATTTTTAAAATTTTTGGTCTGCTATCTTGAACTCGCCATCTTGGAATTGAAAAATTGAAATTCTGTTTACATATTTGTGCTCAGCAACCTCAAAAACCCCCGAGTAAGAAATTTCAAGCAAAATTATTGCATGACGCCAAATAGCGTCATCCCGGCTGTCAGAAGGTTAAAGCGAGAGATTTCGCTCTTCGCAGCCTCGTACACTCGCTCGTTCGTCGACGACTACTTGACACTCCTTTTCCTGCCTTGGTTTTACCGCTTTGTCTCTCACGTGCGACGCTGGGGGAGAGAAGGAAAAAGGAACGTGAGAAACTCGAGGGGAGAGAAAGAGATTACACTCACGCATAATTAAAGCTGTCAGGCGTAACAATGACGGGAGCCAAGTCAGCCGTGTACGTCTTGAGCGATTTTGATGGAGTTGGAACGTTGAAGATTACGCGTTAACCCGGAGAATTCAGTTTTGCTTGGGGGACTCACTGGATCAAGTGGGATCACGCTATATGCGATAAAGTATACGAGTGACAATGGTGTGTTGGTGATGTTTGTGTTGTCCGCTGATGGCTACTTTTTTATGTGCTGTAGACACATGCGGACTGCTTACAAACCCTTTTCATTGATAAAAAATCAATTCATATTCAATGCTGGTATAAAAGAATAACCAATACCTATAAAAAAAAAGTATTTGCTATATGAGGTGGAGTAATTGATATAATATATAAATCAAAATTATATAAACATGTTCAAAAGGTATTACTTTCAAATTGAAACTTAATTATATTTATCGGCATGAAATTATTCTTGATAAGCCCTAGATTCCTTTTAATTAAAAAAAAAAGAAAAACATCGATTCCTATTATCGAGATACTGAAAAAACAGCTGCGTCTCGCAATTCGGACCCATCACCCGGCAGACATACACAAATACACCGCAGAACAGCAGTAGTCAGCAAATCCTTAATGAATCAGGTGTTGATCAGGGGCCGGTTTAATGGCCGCACGATCAGCTGGCGTAGCGCGCGAAGATCGAACTGCTACAATTGGGGTTGGCGCGCAGCAGTGGGTAGTAGTATAACAGGTGGACGACCAAAGGGGAGGTGGAGGGGGTTGCAGTGTAACAAAGGAGAGCGCGCGAAATTCCGCACAGGGTCATGTTTTATGCATGCGAAGCGAGGAAAGAAAAGGCGTGCGAGCGCGAAGGAGACTTTGGAATGAAGACGCGCGAGAGAAGGTCCGAGGGTGTAAGTATACCGCTGGGGGAACGTATAAGACGCGGCGGACGAGTAATGGGCATACAGTGTAAAATTGTCGCGGATGATGAATTTGAAGTTAAATGCGCGCGAAAATTTCATTACTGCTTTTTCTACGTCTCCCCGGAGCTTTTCTTCGTACTCTCTCTCTCTCTCTCTCTCTCTCTCTCTCTCTCTCTCTCTCTCTCTCTCTCTCTCTGTCTCTTTTGCGCTCACGTGGTATTAAGATGCTCGCTGTAGTGAGAAATTGGGGGACGCGAGATTGTGTTTTGCTGTTGCGGAATTGAAACTGCTACGATTTAACTTGGTTTCTAGATTCAATATGCGATGCATCCATTGGTAAGATTATTTTTAATAGATTGCTTGTATACGAAGCATCAAAATAATGATTCTTTCCCATGATTAACAATGAGTCTTTTAATAGCGCGCGTAGACAACGAATCATTAAAAAACATTTAACTCAAATGGAATACCCTATAAAATTCCAAAAATGCATTTTCGTTTTCATGTATATCGCACATGATAAATTCAGAACTGCTCTTAAAATGTACTCAATCATCTCTTTGACTTTTAAATGCACACCACATTGCGAAAAATTTATAAATTGTGTTTTGCTAGCGTCAGACAATATTGGCTATTTACAAACTGGAACTTTTGAGATTCGTAATCGGTGACCCAGAAAATTCGCAGACTTGCACGTTTTCCAAGTCCATTAAACGAAAAAAAGGAAGAAAAGTGCATACACGAGGGGTCGAACTTATAGTTCGCGCTCTTCAAACTATACGCCTCGAAATTTTCTCGAAAAATTTCCTTCTCAAAAATTCTTGGCCGCTCAATTTCTCTACAACCCGCATGAAAAAGAAAACGACCATTTGTTATCGAAAAATCCAAATTACTGCCGCTCGCCCGCTGTTTACAGCCATTCCATCAGTCGACGCAGCAACATCCTTGGCTGCATCCACACCAGAACCTTCGTAACCTTCGAAACCCTCGCCAAGTCATCGAGGCTCGCGCTCAGCACCACACACATATACGTTATTAATCATAAACAAACAAAGACTGCGCATTGCGCCAGGCGAGCTGCAGCTCCAGCTATAAATTAATTGTCTCCTCGCGTGAACCTAGCACATCCACCGGTAAACCGACCTATCGAAGCTTACACACACACACAGAGAGAGAGAGAGAGAGAGAGAGAAGCGCAGGGCATTCGCCTGTGAACCGAGAGCAAGAGGGAGAGACGCGGTAAAGCGCATTCTCGTGCCCGTCTTTGCCACGGGAGACGCACAAAAGGACATTGCACTGGAGAGTATACAGGGTTTCTGGCGTTACACACACACACACACACACACACAC
>UELV01179137.1:0-43814 GCA_900490015.1 Megastigmus stigmatizans | reverse complement strand
CGCAATCGAGGCGCTCGCACAAAGTGTAAGCAAAGGCATCGTTCTTCATATTTTACTGCTAAATGACAAGTATTGTGCTCGTTTGGACAAACTGCCGGAATCCACTTAAATAAAATTCAACACCGTGATATTTTAAGCTCTCGTACAATGCATCGTTTCATTTATATAACAAAAGTCCTTTAACCGAAATGATTTCCCGTCAATTTTGGATACCTTGCCGTCATCTCACCCACACTTCTTCTCTGATCCTCGCTTTGTATTCGAGTAAAGCTTCTTCCGGCGCGTTTCGACCAATCTCTGCGAATTCCGCAGCGAAGCCAGCGGAAAAACTCAACCCCGAAACAAATAAAAAAGCCTACAGGGCATCGACAGTTAGCCGGTCAGTTTGTCCACTGAAAATATAATGCGATGGGCTCATCGATAACGCAGCATTCGCGATTTCCCAGAAGCCCCCTTTGTCCTTGGCTCGTTCAGCTCCTTATACACATCGTACGCACACACGTGCTGGCGCTCGCCTAGTTCCTATTATCCGAGTCGCCTTGTGTGTGTGTGTCTCGTCCTCGGCCCAGCAGCAGCAGCGTCTCTCTCTCTTTCTCCGCTCTGTGTATAGTCGATGATAAAGCGGATGGGAAAAGGAGGTCGCGCGACTCTCCCCGAGTCCATTAACTCGTGCGCGCGCGGAGCTCTTCCGGACTCTCGCGCTTTCTTCCCTCCTTTTTCATCGTTGCGCGTTCCCCTTTAGCGCCTAACGTTTCGCCCGCCACTTTTTCCCTCCATTCCTATATATATATATATATATATATAAGTGTGTCTCTATGCTGCGAGAGTGTATAAGCGTATATATATATACACGTCGATTCTTTCCTTCGCGCATCACCACTGTTTTTCTCCCTTATCGTTTTGACCCGCGCCCGCGCGTGTCTTTTCTCTCTCTCTCCTCTATACGCCTTTACGACGCAATAATATACCCTTGACGCGCGCTTTCCTATACCCTCTCCTTTTGTTTTTCATCAACTTTTTTTCTTATCCACGCCCGCGCATTACGTATATACATATATCGGGTATTTGCGATTTGCGATATTGCGCCGATGTGCCATTGTTTGCCCTCCCCACGTTATACTCTCTCTATATACTCGGCTCTCTCGGTGTATTATATGCCCTTAATCTACCTGGAATGATCAATGATATATACACAACTGAGCTCTGCTCTCCCGCGCGCCACCAGTGTTTCTCTCACGAGTGTATACGTGCATTTGTGTGTGCGCGCGCACGAATAACCATTTGCTTTTTGCCGGTAATGCGATTAACTCTCCGGCTCTCATTTCTTTTGTGTTGCGCTGTCTCGCTCTTGCTCTTCGCCTGTATTTCGTTCTCTCTCTCTCTCTCTCTCTCTGTCTCTGCCGTTGAATTCCCATCTTAAAACGCCTCATTAAAGCTTAATTACCTGAATTTATACAAAAATCCTCTCCAATCTTCTTTGTCTCTCGCTTCCTCCCTTTCTGACCCTTTGATTAATACTCTTAATAATGGGAAAGAGGGGAGGGCATGAAAAATTTCTCGCAGACGTGCAATTTAGTTGATCGATAAGCTCGAGAAGTGTTTACAAATTTAAGGCTGTGCCGATAACGATCGAGCTGCTGCCACGATCTCATTTTAAGGTACTCGCGCCAGTGTGTTTCGCATAGAGACGGAGTTTGGTATGTAACATGCTTTCTACGAGTCTTTTCGCGCATTTGATGTTCATAGTTATTCTTTGTCAGCGGTAGTAATCCTTTTTTAGCTGGAGTAAGTCAAACCACTTGTTGATGTGTCGACGTGTGCAATGGCTACTCATATTTTTGCAAAAGTCTGTGCACCATGGGATATGGAAAAGTTGATCCAAGTTCTCTAAGTTTTAAGTAGATTTGTTGGTGTATATCGAAACTAAGAGCACTTCGAAACCTTAAATGGATTGTATTTAGCACAGATGACTTTTAAAATTTCGTATTTTCGTCAAATATATATATTATTTCTTCATCTTGTCGCATTAGTCAGCAAAAGTAGAATAACATAAGAGTCGTCTTTCCAAAACTGATCGATAACGTTCTCTTGCATTGTCACAAATATTGGACCGTAATAGGATCTACTATTAGAGAGGATCAAAATATTGACATAAACTGATAACAAAAACTAATACGATTGAACAAACACTTTAGTATTTATTTCCATTAGTTATTTGCAAGAAAACAAGGAAGGCTGAAACGGAAACTATTTATTTTTATAGTTTTCCCACTCTCCTGCATTTTCTAAGATTTATAAAATTTCATTTATCATTAAATAAAGAAAACAGAATTCAATAGGCACAGAAACAGGGCATTCATCAGTAGACAATCTACATCAAGAGATATGAATGAGCATTTATATAGCGGGAGATTCATGAATAAATATAAAAATACGACTTGTATTATATTTCAATAGCCATTATACTTTTTAAAACGCAAATAACAAAAAGAACTTTATTATTAAAATAACTTCTATACCATTTGCAAATATTTATGTAGTAATTTTATCCACGTTAATGTGTTCTTTGATTGTAACTTGCTTGTAAAATAAATGCATAAAATATGATCTATAAGAATTTTATAAATGTTGTTATTAAAAATTTTTAGTTTTTTCAAAAATAAATTTTCACGAATGTCGAAAAAATGGTCCATATTCGAGATTTTATTTTTTCAGTTGAAATTTAAAAATCTTTTTTTGCACATTCTGGTTATACCATGTACAATATAAGTATTGGAAAATTTATTCTCAGAATTTTACAGTTTATAATAAAATAGAATTAAAATGGCGAAAATTAACGTTAATTAAGCAAATACGAAAATGTAAATTTCTAAAATCCATGGGGCACATACGTCACACCTAAACCTAAATTCCCTAGAATTATTAACTAAGGTATTGAATATTACATAGATTAAATGCGCGCAACATTTACATATTTTACGGGATTCGCAAGCTCTGAAATATTTTGTACGCGCGGCCCGTATAATACACACACTGCACGCGCGATATCTAATGAGTACTGCCGCGTATGAGCACTTCATGAATTCGCGCGCACAACATCGCGATAGCGCTATTTGCAATAAGTAATTCACAAAGTTTATGTAAGCCGTGTAAAATATCGTTAGGTACTTTGACGCGGATACGAGCGCAGAGGAGGAGGATTAAAGCTTCCCGTAAATGATGCTCCGTCACGAAAATGCGAATGAATATACACGCGAATTTGTACGGAATCGGCTGTAAAATAAATGGAGCACCTCTGCGCTGGCAAACTGAGATAATAAATCGCTTCACTGTAAAGGACCAGAATAAATTCTTAATAGATGTCTTGTTCATAAACTTAACAATACTATATGTTTATACGGGATTGCTCAAAATTTTAATTTCATAAACACAGCTTGAATGAAATGTATGCTCACTTTATTGTTTATTCATAAGCTTTATACTACTTTTGAGGGATTCTGCATCATTAAGGAGACATTTATTTAGCTTTTCATTTCAAAACAAACTTTGAAAAGCCAACTCTATATAAGTACTTAATGCGATATTTATTTACATTGAAGTTTCTTGTGAAGGAAAAAGTCATTTCACGTTGCTATTTGACTTTGCAGCTTAAAAGCCAACGTCGCGATAGTATTTCTCCTTCGTGAAACGCCATTAAATCTCAAGCTACTTTCATTGAAAACCTAAAAAAATGAAGATAAAACATAAAAAAGCGATGTTCTCTTAGGAAAATCTGAAGCGCTTCTATGTACACGATAAGGAACTTGTGAAAAAATAGCGCTGCAAAGATATAAGGAGTGAATAAACCTCTCTTAATACTGGGTGATCCAAATATATTGTATTATATAAAAATTGTGCAGATAAGTCATAATAGTTCGAAAGAATACTTTGCTATTTTTTAATTAGCCACAATTTCACGCAAAAGTATCAGTAGCAATGAATGAATGAAAAATTTCCAAAATCGTGTATAAAAGTATATTACGTATGTTGCAAAACAAATATTAATGTAGATATTTTAAACATCGAAATTCTTTAATTTTATGTTGCATTTTTAAAAGCGCAGTTCAACTAATACATTCGATAAATTATGCCTACATAAAAATATACGTAGTATCATGGAATTTAGCTTTAAAAAAGTTCAATAATTCAATTTTTATACAGTAGCATAAATAATTCCACGAATCGTGAATCGCCAAAGCAAAAATTCTAATTGATTACCAAGACTGATTCACCGTAGCATGTCACATCAATGAAATTGAAACACATGCATCACCATCAGCCAAGTGAAAGATAATAAACAATTTGAGCAGAAAAATAAGTGTTTGGTAAAGCTGGAAACAGTATAAAGTCACGAGCGTCTCGAAGCCATTATATTCTAGAGCCCGTGTCCCGATAGTTTCGGAACCACCCTGTATACGAGTCTCTCCCTCGTCGTTTTCCCTCCGCGCCGCTACTTGCATTGCAGCGTATCAATTTAAATTAAGGCGGCCAGCAACATCGCGGGATCAGAAACTCTCGTCTTAAGCTTTTAAGTATCCCGACTTCCGGATGGGTATAGTAAGGACCAGGGGGTGTATATACCAATGCCTTCCATTCTGGATTAACGCTGGGGAAGAGCTTAATTTCTTGGGTTATCTTTTTTCAGCTCTCCCCTCTTCTTTTCTCTCTCTCTCTGTCTCTGTCTCTCTCTCTCTCTCTCTCTCTCTCTCTCTCTTGCGCTTCCTTATTTTTCATTCATTCCATCAGTTTAAGCGAAATTCTTGCCTCGTTCCAAACAAATTATTACTGCGATAAAAATAAAATCGCGTGCATGTAACGCATAATTTTTCATGCTATCATTCACCGTATCCTAGTGTTCGAGATTATTTAATGGTTGCAGTTTTATTACGAATATAATTCCAAACATTCCTTTAAAACAATAATTAACCTAATTACCATTAATATTACAAAGTATAATAAAATGGCATGAGCAAGTGCTATATATATATGAAAAATTAAATTTTCATGAAATAGAATCAACCCTATTAATTACTCATTACTTATATGTATATTTACGAACAAAATAATAGTTGTCAATTAAAATAAGTCATGATGAAGCAATAAAGTTTCGTAAAATATTTTCATAATGATATCTAACTGTACATAATTATAGACTACTAAAACGCATTTCTTAATTTCAGAACGGTTGTGACTTAATTTACATTTGTTGTGAGTACATTTCTTAAAATAAGAAAAAAATCTTATAATTTTTCTATTATTAAACTAAGAAAAAAAAATTAGTTGAAAAATGCAACAAATTTAAGGAATCCTTTTTACAGTGTACTTAAAGAAAAACGCTATTGTTGGTCCACGCGTGCCCAAAAAGAATCCTCAAAAGCTCGCACGTTATTATCGAAAACAAGGATTATCTCTCCCTCGGCGATCCATCCACGCGCGTCTCTCTGGCACTCGCCAACCTTGCACCAGCGCTCACTGTGCCCCATCTCTCTGCAGTAGCATTTCTACATACGAAGGAAGAGAGAGGGAGAGAGAGAGATAGCGGTGGCGACGATCGATGCGCAGAATGAATGGCGACGTCGCGACGGCTCCATCGCTAACGTCGGCGGCTTGCACGCCCTTGGAGCCGCGTTTCGTGAACATTTTCGGTACCTCGAACATAGCCGCGGGCTTCAGGCTGCACAATGCGACGACAGCCGGACCTGCCCGACCTCCTAAGGACAGGACCATCTTCGGTGGACCGGACCCCGACCTTCTGGTGGAAATGAGACTGGCCGAGGAGACGAAGGAGCTGCAGAAGCTAATGCAACAGAGGATATCTGAGAAGCTGCACGATATGAGGCTGATTAAGAAGAAGATTACGGAAAGAGTCGAACTAGGTATGTGCAGTGTGTCTCGAGTTAATTTCTATCACTGTTGTGTACGATCAGGTAAGTCGAGCATATGAAAAAAGGTGGTGTTAAAGGGACTACTGGATTATCAGGGGGGATAAAATACTTTCTTAAAATGATGGGGCCTAAAGTATTTGTCGGAGTATAAAATTTTGGTTATCAAGCTCACTTTATACCATATTTCGTTAATCTTGATTACGAAAGTACTATATACGGAGTAGAGTGTTAGTAATCCTTTGACTCTCATGCTCCTAATTCCCTATAAAGCAGTTCGCTTTATTATAGTTGTATATATAGGTATATTCAAACTAATATTAAATTCTTCCCTAAAATATATAGAGTTTGCACCGAAAATAATGCTGAATTTCATTAAACAAGATATTTCTAGAATGACTTATATTATTTTTAAAAAAACTTTTAAATTGAATTGAAAATTGAAATTTTAAACCTATACTTTATATAATAATAATTAACTTCTTGTTTGAAAAATGATATTTGAATTTGATTGCATTACAATTATATTCGCTTTTAAAAATGTTTAAAAATTTTAAAAATCTGAAACATGTAATTTTTCATGATTAATCCGCGGAGCAAATTAGTTTTGAAAATCCCATTATCGCGTACTACTTCAAGCTCAACGGCAACAAAAAACGAATTATAAAATAAATCCAACGCAAAAATAAATCACGATTTATGCGCAACACGAAAATTCACTAAAGCATCCATTAATTGCGATGAAAACCGTACACTGCTGGAATACCCTAAAATTTGGCTCTTTAAAAAGAAACGTCTGCAGCCCTTGTATTAAACAACAACATTAAGAATCTCATTCATTATCCGTTATTTCCATTCAATTTTATCCCATTCGCGTGAATCAAGATTTTCCATAGATAAAGCCCCTGTATCCCCTTGTATTTATGTATCGCTGGTTTTAACGAAATAACGCCTACAGGGAGTTGTTGGGTATGGGGCTGCGATCAGACACACACACACACACACACACACACAGAGAGAGAGAGAGAGAGTGTTTAATAGCCGCAGTATAAAGTTGGAAGTTGGTGCCCGTGCGTGCGGCGCGCGAATTGCCGCTGCCGCTGGACCACGGTAACAAGCGTCTCAAACTGCGGGCCCCAACAACCGGATAACTGCTTCTGCCGATTTCCCGACAATAAACGGACATCGCTAACTTAACCAAATGCTGCCGCTGCTGTTGCCGCTACGAAC
Organism: Megastigmus stigmatizans; assembly: GCA_900490015.1. Classification (NCBI taxonomy): domain Eukaryota; kingdom Metazoa; phylum Arthropoda; class Insecta; order Hymenoptera; family Megastigmidae; genus Megastigmus; species Megastigmus stigmatizans. The sequence goes on along the minus strand of UELV01179137.1, from coordinate 36,663 downwards.
TATTGCCTTCGTTCGCGCGCGCCGACCCGAGCTCCCGCGCAGCGTCGTAAACAAATGAAGCGCCAATAAAGCTATACTGTTTCCGAAAGTGATTTAAGATCGTTTAACACGTTTTTGGATAATTAAATAAGAGCCGTGGGTGATTTGCTGGGCGTTTCGCGGCTAAAGAGTTGAACGAATAAACGTATTACCGCATACTTGTGAATTAATTGTTATGGGAATGGTATGATTGTAATATCGGAAGTTTGTATTTAATAAGAAATAACGATACGATGCAGTATATTATGTATAGCATTCCTTCTAGGATTATATTTAAACACATTTTCTCAAATCGAGTCATTGTATCGAATCGATAATCCTGAAAAGTTCATACTCCACGTGCAACGAAATCTTCTAATCTCATTAAAATCCACTGGATATAACGCTCGCGGAATATCCAAATGTATATGAAACAAGATTTACACTTGCGGTCTGAGACGCTGTCGTGATGCGTTCGCATCACTATGCATCCGCTTACTTACGCACGGGATATACTCCATATACTGGGATCTGGCGCAAACTTTAATCGGATTTCCCGCGAGCTATGACTAAAATATTTTTCCAAAGCCAGGTGAAAATTTTGCATCATACATAATAACTATACTTCTTTCCCCGCGGCTCATTTTATAACGAAACCAAGTACAGCGTTAAAATCTTCTACTGCCAAGTTTCCCCATAGTTTTCCGAGCACACACATACCAAATCGTTGTAAACTGTCAGTCTCGCGATCTCACATTGCCCACCGCAGGCATGGAGGCTTACGAGGACCACCTGAACGAGCGCAGGGACAGTCTGCGCGAGCTGCTGCTGCGCGACGAGGTTCAACTGACGCGCGAACTGATCGAGAGCGCCGTGAAGCTGGAGGAGCTGCGCGCAGTCGAGTACGAGGCGAGGGCAGCCGAGGCCGAGCAGGAACAGGAGTGCGAGCGACAGGCGCACCTGCAAGCCAAACGGCTCCAACGCTTCGTCGAGGCCAGCCAGGAGATAAGGATGGCCAGGAGGCAGGCCTGGCTCGAGGACGCCAAGCGCGTCAATCTCGTGCAGATGGCCGAGAACGAGGAGAAGCGAAAGTGAGTTGATCGAGTGATAACTGTGGGACTTACTTGTTAGCTGTGGAAGTAGGTTTTGTATTTAGGGATACTGCGCTTTTCTTCAAGAACGCGTTCGTTTCGATCCAGTCTGTTTGTTCTTTTTCTTGCAGGTGTTTTCGTAACAATGAATAACCAATCGATTTTCGTTCAATAGAAAAAATGATCGTAATATCCAGGTCGATTATTTTGCGACTGCATCACATATAACTTTATAAATATATATAAGCAGAATTAAAACTCATTTATATTCTTTGACCCTTCATTTATATTTTTCTTTTATTCCTACTTTATTCAACGCTAATACGTTCATTCTCTTAACAAATTATTATTATCTAGTGTGTTTCGGATTCTTTTATGATTTAATAATAATACTCTGAATTCTCTTTATCATTTGAATACAATGCTTAGCCAATTATGAGCGACGAACTGAAGAGTTTAATTTGCCTGCTTATCTTTTTTCATGAAATCAGAACAATATTTTAAAGTTACATTGTTTGGCGTTTATTGCCATCGAAGCAAAATACTTTTTACATTTGTATTATAGCTGTAAATTTCCACCTAGAATTTGTTAAATATTTAATTTTCATATGCCGGCTTCCCAGTCGTTTAACCTTATGCGTATTTTTCATCATCATAAATAATCGGATAATCTCATTTTCAAGTTCTTTAAAGTAATATCTCGACACATAGATTTTTCCGAAACGAGACTCTGGAGAAGTTTTAAGCGAAAAGTTTGGTATTTATATAGGTCTCCAGAGATGGATTAATGTAAATTAAAACTTTTCTTATCGATATACTTATTTATGCAAGTGAAAAACGACCAAAAACACTTTCCTGGCTTGCAAAATGTTGAAAGTTGATTGCTAAACTGAAAAGTGACGTAAATTTAATAGACGATCTCAAAGCTATCGCGAAAAGAAAAGCTTCGAGAAAACAACACGATGAAATTAAAAAAAAAACTCGATAAATTATCAGCTCTATTCGTGCAATCAATACGTCGTACACCTCCAAAGAGTACATCGTTGAGCTTGATTTCTGCACACAGGAGGGAGCACGCAGGCGACGACTACTATCACAAGCTAATGGTGGACCGGGTCGCGGAGGAAGAAGCAAAAGACGCAAGAGAAGCTGCGAGACGGGCAGATTACGAGCGCCAAGTGGCCAAGACTCTGCTCGACCAGATGACATTGAAGGAGCAACGACGCGCCCAGGAGAAGGCGCTCTGTGGATTTCAGGAGAGCTTCGGCCCCCAAGAAACCGAGACTGACGTGGCTGCAAGGAGGGCCAAGAATATCCAGCTGCGCAAGGATCTGGAGAAACAACTGGCCGAGACAAATGCCACTCTTGAGAAGAGGCGCAAAGAGGAGGAGGCACTCGATCGGATGCTCAGCGTCAGTCTTCGCATGGACGCTGAAAAGGACGTAGATCCTCGGGAAAAGGAGGCTAGGCGCAGAGAAGTTTTGGCTTTTATGGAGAACCTCAAGGTACTGTATACCTATACTTTTCTCTATAATGGCATAATCAATGATTTTTTTTTCGTGCGAAAAACGTTTTTTTATCTGAGCGAATGTAAACCGTGGTAAACAGTTTACCGAAAAAAATACGGCTGTAACTTTGTAGGTTTTGATAATGTTTTAATTTTCATATCTCTGAATCCCCCCGAAATCAATCAAGGAACAAAATAAGACCTGTTAAATTAAAAAATATTAAGAAACAAAAAAGCTATCGTGAATAATAGATTTTTTTTCCTTCGCCACTAAAATAAAATTTCTGCTAAATCAAATTCACTACAAAAAAATTTTTTTCAATACTTTACTTATGCTACTTTCATATTGTATTAATTCTTGCAGTATATTCTCATCAGAAACTCTTACACAAATGTTTCAAATTAAGGTCAATTCTCGGCCTCGAGGTACCTTAATCTCGCGCATTAACGTCTAAACGTAATTCCTACTACTTCTATAAAGTGCCTCCTCGATGCCGATGTTAAGCGGCACAGAGCCGGTAAATGTCGCATGCAAGGGCGGTACGGAATCCCGCAGGCTTACACCTTTACAGGCGGGAGGATAAGAGAGAGAAAGAGAGAGAGAGAGAGAGAGAGAGAGAGAGAGAGAGAGAGAGAGGAAGAGGAAGAGAGTTGGAGATGAAACGGAAATCAAATTGATTTCAAACCGTGGAAGGTCGAGAAGAGGTGCTTCGAAGCTCCGAGATGCGGAATACTTAAATTTCAACTCTTCCACACACATGCTCTCTCTCTCTCTCTCTCTCTCTCTCTCTCACTCCCATAAACTTACACAGCCTCGCACACTCACTTACCCTTTATACATGAACGTGTATGCTAGAAAGATACATATATATATATATGCACTTCGTTCTTTTTACTTTGGTCGTCCAGATTTTTCGACGTGTGTGTTGCCGACATCGACGTCGTCGTCATCATTTCGTGTACACTTTGCACGCCATATAATTTTTCGTGAATAACGTTTTTAAAAGACGAATATTTTATACTCGCTTCCACGTTTTTTATATCTAGCGCCTCTTTGAATGTTTGCATATCCCCCGTAGTTTGTGGAATTTTTTATTTGTATTGCACTGTCATGTATGTTGGAGTGTGTAATTTCCCATTCAATGATTTGAATTCGAGTAAAATGAGTAAATTTCTTCGGAAATATTTTTATCAGCCTTTTCACTTATTCCAGTGGTCCAACGGCAATTTTTTTCATATATTTGTCAGTACGATTCTGTTTGAACATATAATGTTCAATGTAGTGCAATACTCTTTAGAGAATATTGAAAAAAGTAATTAACATCATTTGTTTATTGATTGCAAATTTAATGAGGATTTTGTCTGTCTGCAGTTTTATCTTACGCAATGTCAGCTTAATAAAAAATGAGCTTCACCATAAAGGAGCAGCGGATTCATTGCTTGGGTTATTTAAAAGTGCACAATTAATTTTGATTGGAAATTCAGAAAAATTATTTTGCAAGTTCTACCGAATAATACAACTAAATCAAAGTTCTCATCGTGAGTCCCGGGTAGTAGATAATACTAGTGGGGGACAAAGTGAAAAATATAATTAAAAAAAAGAAAAATGTTCTCTCTTTTATGGTATCAGATCTGTGAATATAATGTCAAACGAAAGCTCTTGGTACCCTTCATACTTTAATGTGAAAGAGCTTTTAAGCTTATTATTTCTGGAGAAGGAAAAGTCATCCTTTTTTCAGCGCTTAATATTCGATAGGTCATACACTGACGTTTTTTTGCAAGATGTGCAATTATTATTTTCTAATAATACTGGATTAGTATACTAATGCCATAATACTGTATTATTGCTAATGCCATATTTAAATGAATCTAACTAGTCTGAGTCACATTGTAAAGTTAATTTTACATGACTATTCAAAACAGATACAGAATTCTCAATGATGTTGGTTTTCCTTTATTTCTCTAATTCCATTAACTCAACTGTTTTAAAACTGCCTTTAATAAGCAATACGGTTTATCACGTGCATTATCAATATAATATAATTCGCCAAAAGTTATTTCGGATGAAAATAATTCAATCTGAATTTCAATATATGATGTATCTGTCAATTTTCATTTGCGCTCAGGGAGTATGAATTGAATACGATTAGGAGTAACTGAAGCAAAGATAACGAGGCGACCGACAGCACCAAGAAATTGATCAATGATTTCTTAACTGATTGAAATTATATATTTATATAATATTAAACTATTCAATTATCAATAATTGTTTTTAAAGCAAATAACTACATAGATTTCTCTACTTGCAACAATTTAGTCTTTTAAGAATAATGCCTACGGCATAAAAACGAAAAAAAAATACGTTTGCGGTGTAAAAAGATTACACATACTTTCGTGTCTACTTTTATCATTTTCTCGCGAATAAAACGGCTAAAAGTGTTCTTAAAATTCATATTTTTTATCGTTCTACACGAACATCTGAGTTATAAAAGACCGTCTTTTCCAAGTAAGTGATATCCATTTCCGCGGTCATTGTCCTTAGAAGAATGCTCGCTATAAATCGGGATTCCGACTTGATAAAAATCCTTAAGGTATTACGGAAGTCCTTGAAAGCATAATAAACAGTTATAGTACCTACAAGGGAATATTCCATTCCATATTCCAATTTGTTAAAGCTAAACTTTTAAAAACAAGTAGTACATTTCGAAAAAATGTCTGACGTAAGGTGGAACTTACTACTTATAAACATTTACTTCATTATTTAGTCAGTTTTAAGCATCTCTTTTTTATTATTCTAGTTTAGGAGTAAATTAAAAGTTAAACATTAATGGTATCAAACGTATTTTTAATATCCATTCCGTGTTCGATGAAATAAGAAACGAATATTATGCAATCAATTTAGCTATATTATACAAAGCAATCTCATTACGAAATGTTTCGGCAAAAATGCTTCTAAATTATTATCTCAATATTATCGAGTGAATCCTTCATCTTCAAACGGGTATTATGCACGCTCAATTCGTCAAAATACTTTCATCATTCGGCAAAAGCCAGGAGCAAGAATCGAGGCGCGAATTTCCGCAAGCATCGCATATCTCATGGGTAAAAATCGCGTCAAAGACAGCGGTTAATGCCTTAGAAGGGCAATTTGGCGTAACACTCTCTCTCTCTCTCTCTCTCTCTCTCTCTCTCTCTCTCTCTCTCTCTCTTCCTCTCTCTCCCTATCTCTCTCCCTATCTCTCTCCCTCGTACGTATAAGCTCGCAGTTACAGGCATGAATAAGTCAGCCTTGGCCCCCGGTCTCCTCCCTCTTAATTAATTTCGGCAAAATGACTCGACTACCCCACCCTCCCCCCGACCTTCTAGTCCCCAACCTTGGCTACCGATTTAAAGCGGGCGTAGCGCAATCGCCGACATTTCGCAATCAGCGCTCGCGGCCTCCTTAACGGCTGCGCCACGCCATTCAGCCGCGTCGCGGAGCGCGAAGCCAATCCGGCCATGCAATCGTACATGCGAGAGAGAGAGAGGCGCCATCACCACCACCATTCGCGCTATACGCATTGTTCTCGCGGAATATAGCCCCTGGTATATGTATATATATATACGGGACCGAGCAAAGTGCGCGTGCACATTCCCGGAGACCTCTGTCGCTTCCATGCCTTCTATATCTCTGTTTCTCTCGCTGTATGTGTGTATATATGTACGCGAGGTCCATGTGACGCGAGAGAGGGAGCGAGAGAGAGAGAGAGCCAGCTGTCCTCCAAATATACAGGGCTTCCGTTCCGTATTACGACGCATGGGCTGCAAATGCGCGCGATCCGTATTCCGCGCTTCGCTGGTCATACAACTCGACACCGATTTTCGATTATGAGCGCGCGACACTGCGGGAGCAGGTGTTATTGTTGTTGTTATTGCTGCTGCTGCTGTTTATTTCTTGGGAACCCTGGAGAATCGTTGGGTGTTAGTTGTGTGTATAATTGTATACTTACATAATGAGCAATTAGTCGATAATCGGGATTATGTAGGGAAACGTATAATAGTCATCAGTTGATTATGTATAGAATTTCTATGAAAGCTTAATGAAAGTGTAATGAATTGAGGTTCTCGGACAGTGGTCATATTTGTTTTTAAATGTATTCTTTCTTGGAACTTTGAATTGAATAGGAATAATAAATGATTGGGTTTAAATTGGGTTTTGTATACGAGTTGATTGGGTAGATTCGTGATTTCATATAGAAATGAAACGAGCTAGTTAACTTTAATTAATTTGGAAATTAATTTGTAGCTTATATAAATAGCTTTGATAGGTTTCCAGAAAGTTATTCCAATTAACTTTGAAAATAAATTGAAAAAGTGCAGCTCAAATTGGAAAATGTTCTCATGCAGCTATGGGAGTCTCGGAAACTGGGTCCAACTATTTTTATTGTCAACCGACTTTCCAAGTTCGACTCTCGAATTAGTAATTTCAATTTGTAGGTTAGCGTAAACCTCCGCCTGGGAGGTCAATCTAAAGTCGAGAAAGGGCTAGGATATGAATAATTTTTTTGTCTACAATGTTTTTGATTGTAAGTGCAATTTCAAATATCTATCTCTTAAAAGTACCAAAAATAGTATTCTAGAATTTCTGCAACGATTTTCGATTACCAATAGAACACACCATTTGCTATAATATTGTAGAAAATCGAGCTACTAATGTCACCTTCGCAACTTCGTTCGCGTCGAACCCAACAATTGAAAAGCTGATATTATGTTGCGTGTACATTCAGCTGTATCCATAATTCCAAAACACGCAGCAGACACACATACCCACCAAACGTCTCAAAAGCAAAACAACAATTAGCAAAGTCGACCGTCAATGATTTACTCATACCAGGCTCCTCAAACCCACCTAATAATGTTTCAGGAATTCCGGGCAGCGGTCGCTCGTCGCGAGTTGGAAGCGGACGAGCAGGTGCATCGTTGGGCCATGGAACTGGATGCGAAGCGTGTAGAGGGAAAGCTGCGGGCCAAGGAGAAGAGAGCCCAATTGACCCGCGAGCTACAGCACACCTGGGAGCGCCAGCGAGATGAGAAGTGCGCCAAAGAGCAGCAGACACGGCAACAGGAGCTCCTGGAGGATAATAGCGAGCGTAAGACGCGGCAAGCAGTTTTGGGCTTCGCGCAATAATACTTCGCAATAATATACAGGCTTTGCGCCGCGAGATATGGGGATGCTAACCTGGCCAACTATATCCTCATTGGGGATTGTCGTTGTTTATGGCGCTGGTGCGGCCTAATCGAAATAATGGAAATGTGCGCTCGGGGATATACTGGGCAACTTTGCTTTAAGAACGCGCGCTTTTTTGTTCCGAGTATTCATTTATTTGGAGATTTATTCAGCTATGAGATGTTGTTTTAAATTTTTTTGAGGATTTTTTTTTTCATTATAGCGAGATAAAAGGGTTTTCATAGCGTTGAGAAAATATTACACTTTTTCATTGTTGATTTTTTAAGTTTACTTTGACCGATCGATGGCAGGCAAATTTACCGGGAAACTTTTTAATTAAATGAATTTATCGGTCATCCACAAGCCAAAGAATTAAACTCATGAATACTTATGCAGATTGCACTGCTTTCTGTAAAATGCGAACGTATTTTTCAGAATTTCAAAATTCAATATCGTTTTGACAAGAGATATAACTATTTTGCGAGAATTTTTTAAAATCGAAATACAAAAGGTAGATCTTTTTGGCTTTTGCCAGGTTTCACATTTTGTAAAGCACAGCATCCAAATAGTGAAATTCGAAAAAATAATTACAGCCAGCAATCGTGCATGTCTGACCAAACCTTGGTTTATCTACTTATTCATATGCAGAGCCCCAGTTTACCAATAATCCTGACACGTCAGCGTAAGAAAGCGCGGATTACCGCACATTGGGAAAAACGTATCGTCCCAGTGTCGAATTATCGCGCGGTAAGCACCAAGAATGTTTGGTCATATCATGTTAGGACCCACCGCGCGTACATACTAGACGCATATGCACCGCGAACGTATTTACACGGCAGCGGAGTTATATGCAGCTGCGTGTTGCATACACTGTTTATGCGAATTCCGGGGAGGTTAAGCCAGTCATTTCGGGGGGAGTGGCTCGCCTGCTGTACCGCTGCCCGCAAGTCGGTGTCCTCGTCATAACCTCGCGTGTATGTATACAGAGAGAGAGAGAGAGAGAGAGTGAGTGAGAGAGTCGTGCAGTCGGGCGTTGAAAACCGAGCATGTTGCACGTACGAAGAAAGTTATGAGGTCGTTCGTGCTTTGGAACTACACATAGTGGATTTTAGCTCGGGCGCAACGAGACACCCTGGGAGAAACGATTTCGCGATTATTTCTTCGTTTTTTCTTTTTATTTCGTACCCCCGATAAACGTCAGTTGGGACGCGTACAAATAGGGCGTGAGTGAAATAAAGTAAGCGCGGATAGATGGAGCGCTTTGTTTGAATTGGCTGTTTGTGACAGTGTCACCAGCTCTCTCTCTCTCTCTCTCTCTCTCTCTCTCTCTCTCTCTCTCTCTCTGTGTGATCCTATCGAGATCGTATTTGTCATTTTCCAAGCTGAATAAATAGTACGGGTGTAGTAGGTGAATTGATACTGTAGAAAATGTACAACCCGAATGTTTGCTTTAAGTGTAGTAGACGGATTTTATTGCAACGATATAACAGTTCTTTATCGCGCTAATCCTGAATTTAAAATTTCTTTAAGTAAGATCTGAGGTTGAATTATTTTTCGACGATAATCTTTTAGCCAACTAATAATAATCCTATATTTATTCTTTGGAAGCAAAAGGATATACCGAAATCAATAATAATAAAAAAAATTCTTTTACCAAAAGTGGATTTTCCCATTATGCAATAAGGCAGTATAATAATATAGAAAAAGTACAACACGATCAGCCGATTAACTTGAGAATAAATTCGTTCCGCAAAATACAGAAGAGGCATTAGCTTACGCAGAGGAATTGAAAGCTTGGCGTCAGAGTCAGCGACAGGCGAAAGTCAAGTACGGCCGCGAACTGATGGACCAGCACAGCTACATAAAGGCGATGCGAGCTCGGGAGCTTTGCGACATGGAGTTGTTCGAGCAACGCCAGAGGGACAAGGAGGCCGAGGATCGTCGACTAGCTCAGGAATTGGTCTTTGCCTCACGGCAACGCAACTCCTGCACTCACTGACTACACCGCGCCAACCAAGGTATCGATGCACTACTGCATCTTTATGTTTTTCTCATCGTGTCCGTGTATGTCCATGTACAGCCCATAGTTTGGCTGTGCGAGGAGAGTCGAGATGGTGTATAGAAGGGTCCGACGCGCGTACTTTTCGTTTTCTGCGGGCTTGTTTATAGAGGGAGACTGGCACTTTGATGATCGACGGGCGCGCGCGCGCGCGTCGCTTTTGCTCGGTCAGTTGGAAAAGCCTTTTTCTTTCTCTTGTTGTAGACCAGACTGGCTGCTGCCACCGTTATAACGATCCCTCGCCGGGGAAGCTTAGCCAGAGTCCCCTGTACATTATGCAACGAAAATTCCTGTTTTGCGCCTCGCCAATTACATTCTGTCCGTGGTGAATTTGTTTTGTCCATACCCGAGACTGGTATTTTGTTTTTCTTTGCACTTACATTTCTTGTTTTTTTTTTGCTCACCGGGACGAGTTACGCGCCCGAGGAATAATAATTGGTTATTCCTCCGAATTATCGATTCGATTTGTTTCGAAATGCTGCGTAGCACGAGACTTTTGAGATAATGTTTTTCCTTGATTCCCATGCAAGTGACGCTGTCTCGGTAAGATCAAACGCAACAATGATGGAAAATTAACAATTTTTGTTTTCGAATGGTCTTATTTTCGAACTTAATAACCAAACCTTTTCCGGCACACACGCTTTATTTCTTTTGGAATACGGTATGCAATAAACAGATATGTTAACTATAGTATTCGAGGAATTTATGGATCATCTGAAAATGGTCTACTTTACGACTTGAGTCTATCGCTTTCTCCTGCACTACAAAGTATAAACGTTTCTCCATAGTGTTTCGGAAACCATCATTTTTATTTGTTTCGTTTTAACTGCCATAAATGTTTGATGCCATTTAAATTTTGTTCTGTAATAGTTATTTCAATACCTGAAAATACTACACTTGTAGATAATTTACTTTAATCAATTCAAATGTAAATTTTGAATTTTGTATTATCTCTTTGATAACGTAAATTAGATTGTTAAGGAAAAAAAAAGTTAAAGTTATTTTTGTTCATTTATGGCTTGTTAAAGCTCTTGAATTTCATTAACATTGTAAAGAAATTAACTATATCTATGTATAAAAAGGGAAAAAATCGTACGCTGGATTTGCCCGAAGAGATTTCCCGGTGCTTTACTTCACAAAACTCAAATATTTGGTGAAGCCCTCCTTGATAATTTGCGTCTATAATACTATTTCATAAATTCTTATATATTTACGTCAAAAACGAAATTAAAATTTTAATCTTATTATTAAGAAGGTTTAGAAATACTTATTATCTATAGAAACTTTTTCCGTAAAACGCACATTGTTGATAAATGTTAATAATTCTTATAAGTTTATATAATTTTTTATAGATAATACTTTTCAACTCGCAATCTTCTAGAATTCATACTTCTAAATGCTTTTTATTGATAATAAATTTTTAGAAATAGACTATGATGAAAAATTTTACATCACAAAAGCTGAATTGAACCCTTTCATTTGTCATCGACTTTAATGTTGTATTTTATTTGCATGGTGCTAAATTTTTAATCATTCGATACACTACTGTACTTTTATCAGTTGTCGATTTTTGGAGAGTAAATGATCAATTTAATTTGTAATCGCATTTACTGTACAAAAGCGGCTTAACAGCATTCTGTTATCAAGAAGCACAACAACATCCGCTATTCGTTCAGGAAAGGTTTATTGTCGAACGCATTAGCAACGTATATAATAATATCGACAAACGTCATACTGATCAATTTGATTTCCGCCTGATTATTATATGTACTAGATTCCCTGTTTCAAATACTATTTGATATATAATAGCGTTCGGGGTACACACTGCAGTAATAATGAAAAGTAACAAAATACTACATAAATATAGAAATAAAAGATTTTAATTGAAAAATTATGCTTTGTGTTTGAAACAAAAATTAGAAACCCGATTAATAAAAAAGAAAGAAAAAGAAATAGAAAAAAAATAAAATAAAATGAAATGAAAAAAAAAGCCATAATGCATGTCTGTTTTAAAGATGTATATCGTAGTAAATAATTATTATAGTTTTGAAATTCTTCTTATATTTTACAGATTTTCAGGTAATAAAACAAAAGCACCGGAAGAGAACTATAGGCTGATTCCATACATTGGGCTTTCTGCAAGCAACAATTTTATAATAATACTATTTAAAAATTTATATAATTTAGCATTTCTATTTTATTTTTACACCTTCAAATAAAATTTTTTATCTTAGTACACACATAATTCTTTTAGCATTTATTAGATGATATGAATAGTATACATCTGCTGTATTTACTTGATATTTTTGTTTTAAAAATTATAAAATAGCATGTAGTTTACAAATGTAATCAATATTGTCATGTTAACAAGTAACGTCGTGTTAAAAAATAAATACTATTTGGAATATACGTAGTTTTGAAAGTTTATTTATTTACAATACTTGCAGTTTTCAGTAATGATCCCAAAAACAAATAAATAAAAATAATGCCAAAAGTAAGGTTATTCTACTACCCAATAGAAATAGAAATATTTCGCTTTCATCTATGTGTAATAGAACACTGAAGAAATAATTTCCTAAAGAATGTATGGCTGAAATAAAAGAAGAAAAAATGTTCAAAATGCACTACATTTAAAAAAATTCTATTACTACTCTGCTATCAAAGTAAAAGTAATTAAATTTTTTTGTAACGCAGAACGAGATATTTTATCCTTTTGTTAAAAAATTATATTGACTACTCTTTCGTAAAGTCAAATATCTTTTGAGTCAATTAGACCCAATTCCCTTTGGGAGTGCAATTAAAAATAAATTATCCCAGAAGTTAATTAAAGTGATTTTAGTAAAAGTAATTTTGCAAGGTAAAAAATTTTCACGCGACTGCTTGTACTCCTTTGAGGGTCGAAAAAAATCTAATCGACAATAAATTCACAAGAGCGTACAATTACGGGTATAGAAGGTGACAATGTTTTCTCATTACTTCAGTCAACAATGCGCGGGAGTTTGGCTTGGCGTATTCTCCACCTCTTAAAACTTCGTTTTCCTTCAGAAAAAGAAAAAACACAAAGATCAACGAATCCCAGTTGCAAAAGGTCAAACCCCTCTTAGATACAGTAAGCCTAAAAAGTATACCTTGTATAAGTTTGTAGATTTAATTAATTCCGCTGTAGCTGTAGAGTTTTCTTTTAAATGAAAGTTTCTGTTTCGTTGAAAAGCGAAGTTCAAACAAATCCTTTGAGTTAAAAACATAAAATAGCATCAATTAAGTATTAACCGGTAATATTTACAGTATTTTATATTATAATTTTTAAAAATTCAAATTATGTGATATATAATTATTTTATTTTATCATTATTATTATTGTACATAAAAGCTAATCGCAATGAGTATTTATATACTCAGATAATATCGTTCTTTAATTTTTGAATTATCAAGTATTAAATGTAACGTACTAAATGTTAGTGTTATCTAATCGTATAACGCTTACGAATTCCCTGTGGTGTAGTGCAAATAATACTAATGCGTATATAAAGGCTTAATTTTATTACTTTGTTATATAACTCAACTACAGGATGGAGCAAAAGAATAGAAACACCCAAATAATTTTTCAGGCTTCAGTTTTTTATCTAAATCGTCTGAACGAAAGCTGTTCCCATCCAAATGGATCATCACCTATTGACCTTGGGTTTTAACTATGACATCTGAACAATTCTACAAAAAAAAATAATACTTTTTATAAAAAACTCACTTTCCGTATTAGAATTTTTCGTTCTACATACGATACAGTATACAGGAAAGATAGTGTGCAAACAAAATAAACCTCGTAACACACTTTTTTGGACGATTTTAACAATTATTATCTATTAACGCACCAATGCCCATTTGGATTTCTCAACATTTTGGAAAAGTTATAGCCTAGTTTTTGAAAACAATGCATGAATTTTTGCTATTTTTTGTTTTAAATTCAATCTTTTGAAATTGAATTTAAATTGAAAAAGTCTTACTAATTGCTAAAATGCTCAGGATTCCTCGCACTGGCAGTTTTTGCAAATGTGGACTTCTCAACATTTTGGAAAAGTTATAGCTTAGTTTTTGATAACAATGCATGAATTTTTCCTCTTTTTTGTTTTAAATTCAATCTTTTGAAATTGAATTTAAATTGAAAAAGTCTTACTAATTGCTAAAATGCTCAGGATTCCTCGCACTGGCAGTTTTTGCAAATGTGGACTTCTCAACATTTTGGAAAAGTTATAGCTTAGTTTTTGATAACAATGCATGAATTTTTCCTCTTTTTTGTTTTAAATTCAATCTTTTGAAATTGAATTTAAATTGAAAAAGTCTTACTAATTGCTAAAATGCTCAGGATTCCTCGCACTGGCAGTTTTTGCAAATGTGGACTTCTCAACATTTTGGAAAAGTTATAGCTTAGTTTTTGATAACAATGCATGAATTTTTCCTCTTTTTTGTTTTAAATTCAATCTTTTGAAATTGAATTTAAATTGAAAAAGTCTTACTAATTGCTAAAATGCTCAGGATTCCTCGCACTGGCAGTTTTTGCAAATGTGGACTTCTCAACATTTTGGAAAAGTTATAGCTTAGTTTTTGATAACAATGCATGAATTTTTCCTCTTTTTTGTTTTAAATTCAATCTTTTGAAATTGAATTTAAATTGAAAAAGTCTTACTAATTGCTAAAATGCTCAGGATTCCTCGCACTGGCAGTTTTTGCAAATGTGGACTTCTCAACATTTTGGAAAAGTTATAGCTTAGTTTTTGATAACAATGCATGAATTTTTCCTCTTTTTTGTTTTAAATTCAATCTTTTGAAATTGAATTTAAATTGAAAAAGTCTTACTAATTGCTAAAATGCTCAGGATTCCTCGCACTGGCAGTTTTTGCAAATGTGGACTTCTCAACATTTTGGAAAAGTTATAGCTTAGTTTTTGATAACAATGCATGAATTTTTCCTCTTTTTTGTTTTAAATTCAATCTTTTGAAATTGAATTTAAATTGAAAAAGTCTTACTAATTGCTAAAATGCTCAGGATTCCTCGCACTGGCAGTTTTTGCAAATGTGGACTTCTCAACATTTTGGAAAAGTTATAGCTTAGTTTTTGATAACAATGCATGAATTTTTCCTCTTTTTTGTTTTAAATTCAATCTTTTGAAATTGAATTTAAATTGAAAAAGTCTTACTAATTGCTAAAATGCTCAGGATTCCTCGCACTGGCAGTTTTTGCAAATGTGGACTTCTCAACATTTTGGAAAAGTTATAGCTTAGTTTTTGATAACAATGCATGAATTTTTCCTCTTTTTTGTTTTAAATTCAATCTTTTGAAATTGAATTTAAATTGAAAAAGTCTTACTAATTGCTAAAATGCTCAGGATTCCTCGCACTGGCAGTTTTTGCAAATGTGGACTTCTCAACATTTTGGAAAAGTTATAGCTTAGTTTTTGATAACAATGCATGAATTTTTCCTCTTTTTTGTTTTAAATTCAATCTTTTGAAATTGAATTTAAATTGAAAAAGTCTTACTAATTGCTAAAATGCTCAGGATTCCTCGCACTGGCAGTTTTTGCAAATGTGCAAAAATAATAAAAAGATCTTTTAAGCTTTAATTTTTTTTATTCATATCTGTACGAGAAGTAAACCGAGATTGACTTGAAATCATCATTTTTTTGGACCTCAAAAAGTGCTGATTTTTCAGAATATTTCGCTCATTGTATAAGTATGTAGTATTTTAAAAATCTCTTAAATAAGATATCTGTTGAAATATCGACAATAAAAAGTAACGAATGATAATTAAAAAATAAAAGACAATAATATATATAAACTAAATTTCCAATTCTTCAAAACTATGAAAAATTAAAATGATAATTTTAACATGTGTTATACAAATAATCTTTTTTTATGATATATAAAGATGTGAACACAAAATGAGCTAATCGATTGTAGATAAGGTGCAATAAAATTATCGGGTCAACGCCTATTAATATGACGTTAAAATATTATCCTCTAATCTGTCGATATTTCATCGAGAGGACCGTATGTTACTTAGCTCATTTACACCGAGTCAAATAAAAAAAAATGTATCCCATTAATGGCGGCTAAACTCTTATTTTCAATCTCAAACTTTACACCCGATAAAATACTTTTTACTCACACTGTATCGCGCTTATAGTCACATAGAGGTATACGTATCGCAGCTGTGTTCCCGCCGTACACGTACTAAACACAGCGAAGAACAAGCACCAGCAAGAGCTGAGAATGAGCGAGAAAGAGATATAGATAGATAGATAGATAGAGTGAGAGACGGTTCGCGCAAGTCTCTCTCGTAAAACTTTGAACGTCGGGCGGAAGGCAACACGTGGACTTGCTCCGTAATTAATTTCGGCTTTCTTGAATATCGGGGTCGTGTTCTCCCTCCTCCTGCTACCGGCTGGAAAGAGGTGGGGGGGGGAGACAGAGAGAAAGAGCGAGAGCGAGAGAGAGAGAGAGACACAAAGAAGCGAGAGGAACGCGGGAAGGCGCGCGCGCGCGTTCGCTCACGATATTAGGTTTCCGCGAAGGGTGGATAGACTCTTGCGTGCGCTAAGTAGGGGGAGGACAGAAACAAGGGAGATAGAGAAGGAGAGAGAGAGAGAGAGAGAGAGAGAGAGAAGGCGATCGCCTGGAGCGACGCCGGAGGTACAGTCTGAGAATAATGCAAAATTAATTTCCTCCCCTGTACCCTATACCTCTCTCCGATCCCTACCACTATCTCTCTATATCTCTCTTTCGCTCTCTCGCTCGTTTTTGCTATACCCGGCTCTTCCCGTACTTTGAGCGACGTTCTCTTGGCAGTCGTGTTTCCATTCTTGATCTCGCTCGCACGCGCCTCGGCTTCCTGTGTTTCGACTTGCTCCACGCTTAATGCTGTGTGCACAGGACGGTATTTACATTTAGTTTAAAATTTTTACGAGGGCCGTAGGGTTGGGGTGATACAAGCTCAAATATGCTTTGATTTTCCAGCATTACTTGAAATTGTTATGGTTTTGCCGAATGGCTCGAACATCGTTTTCATACGATCGCTGTAAAATAAAACTTGTTAAAAGGCTGATCAACATTTTACAAAAATATTTACAACTTTTTTCTACTATATCAATCACAACCTCTGATGACATTTATAAAAAAAATCTCTTGCAATAATTGTTTAGACTAATGCAATTGCCCTTAAAATATTTAAATTGAAAAGTAGAACGAGATTAAAACTCCGCATGTTATAGGATATTATACAATAACACGAGCTAAATTCTAAATATGGCAGAAACTATATCCCTTGATAAATTTTGCAACGTAACCCGCGAAGCATGTAGATGCGTGCATGTAAAGATAGCCTGACTGTATTCGGATCTCATCTATACTAATCCCACATGTTTGGATGCATTGTTCATATTAATTTGAAAAGTTTATCGTACAATATCTCAGTTTCTCTAGGATTTAGGTATAGTTTATTCTTTATAGTATATATTACTCTTTCCGTGATTTATATGATGACATCGATTGCTAAAGTTTCCCAATCAGGCGGAATAAATCTATTTAAGCGCTGTGCGCTTCCTCAAAGTGTTATTACAGCTATGAATTTATAGTAAAATCATTTGAATTGTTACAGTTTTCATTCTCCTCGTTTTCAATCTTGGGTAATGTAACTATGACCAAAATTACGAGAAATCGCTTAGAAAAAAATTTGCAACAATCCTTGTAAATCGTAATAACTTCCTATTAGGTATTGCTGAGTAAATAAAGATTAATTATCAATGTGTTGCTAATACATCAATAAAAACTAAGTAAAATTAAATAATGGTATAATTTATTTGAAAGAATAACTTATACCCGACTTCTAGGATCCAAAGTCTCCTCGGATACAGCGCCGTGCACCACCTCAAGCTCGTATCAGACATATTCCAAGGCAGCTTCGTGGGCCTCGCATCTGGGCGCAGTTCAGGGCCACGAGCTAATTCTCGGAAATCCGTCGCTTGTGGCAACTGGCTCCGCTTTTCGACGCATGCAAACTTCGTAATTAACCATTCGCAAAATAGCCGCGTTCTGACCGCGCGGTATTTCTCAGAATCCACAAGCCCTTTACAATATAAGGCCATCGATGTTTATATTTATAATTCTACTACAACTGCAGCTATGATAAAAACACGTAATCATTTGTGCGGAAAACTTTTTACTCATTAAAACGAAAGACTCTTACAACAAAATGCGCATCTTAACATGGCTTAGTCGAGCACTTACAGCATAATGTGTCTGGTTACGGTAAAAAGTCAAAAATTTGACAAAGACATGCATATTCTCAAAGAATGTATACGTAAAATTGAACGCATGGCAACAGAGTAGCAATGCAAAACCATTACCTGGCTTTAATGTCGAGACAGCGAAATGTCTTGGAACTTTTATTTGCATATATATCGTAGATACGCGTATACACAACTCGTAGATGTACGCATAAAATGCTTTCCGTATATATAGCTGGTTATCCAGCATCCCAGAGCTCAAAAGCACAAAAACTGATTGTCGAAGAGCAACTCGATTTTACCCAACGAGAAAGCGAGTGTGCAGCGCTCGCGCGACTTTGGTTTTCCCCGTCTTATATACACACACACACACACACACACACACACAAACACACACACTTCACGCGTTACGGCTACGTCTCTGCCACTCACTCGTTTTTTCTTTTTTTCTTCACTTTACTGCAATCGGCCCGAAAAGAGACAACCTTTGATATTGTCGTATATATATGCACGAGTATATACATAATACACATATCATTCCATTTCCATCAGTTTCTGCCGGAGATGTACGCGACTTGGATATCGAAGTGAACTTCAAAACTCGCGCAACCGTTCCACCCTGTTTGTGTGTATATATACTTTCTGAGAAAGCTCCACGACAGATGCTGTAATAGAGGGATATGGAAGAGAGAGAGAGAGAGAGAGAGAGAGAGAGAGAGAGAGAGAGCGATTGTATATGGGAAGAAGTGAGAAAGGTAAGAAGAAAACAGAGAGAGAGAGAGAGAGGCAGGCTTGCGAGATTGAGAGACTGGCTTTTCAGCGCCACTTGTCACGCTTTAAGAAATGAAGATTGATGGCCCCCTAAAAGCTTTCTTTTTCACTTTGTTTGGCATTATAGTCTAGTATACGTCAATGCTGTTTCCGAGCCATTCTCATGCGAGACAGTAATAAAAGGAGAAAGAGAAACGAATATAGCAGCCGGACGCTCTCGGCCATGCGCCGCGCCGCCCGCCGTCTTCGCCTCGTGTTTTGAGACGGTCTTGACCAATAGCTTTAGTTATCCGTTACCACCTCTTTCTCTACAATATATATATATATATATATATATATATTGTACGCGTATGGACCCGCGGTTTTTATACCTTTTATCACGTAACCGCAGTTTAACGTGGCTGAAGCGAGGGACTCGTTTAAAATTAGGTACTCGACTCTTACAAATTGTCGTGAATCATTCGCTTAATTCTTTTAATCTTAGTTACGACCGGTCTACTTTGCTACGGCTAAATGTATTATTTCACGGGTATAAATGTAAAAATTTTGTAACTAGCAGTTTTGGTGCAGTGATCAATCAAAGCAAAGGGAAAATACCCAAGAGAATGATATAAAATACAGTGTCTGCAGGGAACGTGCAAACCTATGCCGGTATTTGGAATATGGAAAAAACATTTAATTTAAAAAATATTGGACTCCCTTTCATTAAAAAAAAATTGGGAAAAGGTTAATTGAAAACCTGCGTCCTATTATATTTGTCTGTTTCTACTTTCCATGTATTTACACATGTATTTAATATTCAGAGGGTGCCATCAGTATGAAGCGAGTAGCGGTATTTTTCGATGTTAATTTTTTTAAAGAATTATATAAATTTGAATGGTCCCTGGTAGAAAGTTAACAGGTTCGACTGGCAAGGAATCTAATTTTTAGCCATTTCAGTAATGGAGAAAACCATTAAAAGAATATTTTAAATACTGGCTAAACACCCGCTAACGTTCAAATTTGCAATGCATATTTACAAACATTAATATGTAAGTATCTGTGTATGCAACATTACTGTACTAAAAACATCAAATATTTTAAGCTTTTACAATTCACTTATTCATTACTATGGATTAAAATTGCATGCAAGCACATCTTCAGGCGCGTGTTTGTTAACTTAAGTTATATGTCCGGTCACACCGATGCGCAGTAGGCAACTCCAAACCATTAATTTCGCCTTAGCAGGTTTTTAATCAGTTTCTGTCGATATACCGTCCACAGGTAGTGATGTTTCTAGCTAGAAAGTTAAATAGAAATTAGCTAGTCTGAAAAAGTTGGCCAATAACTCGGTAAAAATCCGAGTAATTTTCTACCATATAACCTAAAAAATTTATAATGTTCGCCAGAACGTTCGACAAAATAATTTACCTTATCATGCTCTTGCAAGGGCCTAATCAGACAGCTTCATAAGGGCCGTGTACCTAGCATCGTTACAAAGAAAGCTTTATGGTGATGAAATTTTTTCTCAAAAACATGTTATACAGAATATGTCAATATTTTTTTATGAATGAGTTACTACGAGATTTATTAATATTGCAGGGGCAATAATTTGCCATGTGTTTTTTTTAATTCGTCTGTTATACCTTAATTAAATGCATCTTTACCGTAATCGGGTGTAATGAGAAATTGTGTAAACTAATCTAAGTTAATCGTATATTTTTATCAATCCAGATATTAGAACGAATAAAATGTGTAAGAGTTTCGATATCAGTTTAATTATCGATTTTGCAAAGCTCAAATCCAGATTAGTAGCCATTGAGCATACGAGATAGGTTATATAACGCTCGAGAATAGTTGGGCGCATGTACAGCGCAGGAGGCTTTTGTGCAGCTTAGTCAAGAAATATTCGGTATTTTTTTTCCCGATATCGTGAAAATGTATTATCTATAGTACGCATGTGTTGTGTTTACAAAAGACGTAGCTATGTCGTTAGTTGAAAAAAGTGCTTGTGTATTATGAAAAGATGTTCCCGGTACACCTAGTTTCGATGGAATAAGAATCAATACTAGCGTTTAACAGATCGTTAAATATTCCCCTGTGGCAGTCGCTTGCATCTATATTTTTCAAAAGTATAAAGTAAATTTTTCAAAAGCATTACACTTCTCCGAGTACTGAATTCAACAGTGAGATTATTTATACCAGACCTGTTCGACGTACAGTTAAAGACGCTGATTAATGTTATAATTTTTTAGAAAGCAAAGTGCATTTGAACTGTTCATAAAAGTGAAGGAATTATCTTATAATAATATAATCATCGTTGCTGTTACATTTACATTTTTTAAGAATCGACAATGAGTCTATGGTACATATATGCTTTGATGCTATTTATTATATTTCAAGATGTAAAGTTAATCCAGTCAGAAAATAATAGACTCAATGCAATCATTCATCACATAATTTCGGACCGTCGATTGACACAAATAGTGATTTTTACTAACAACAGTAATAGTATCAAGGTGACAAATAGAAATTTAATTTTCCAAAGAATTTTGCCTGAAATTCCAACCGCGGCTATAGATTTGTCAATGATGAAAAGTTCTGGCGATAACAGATCCTTAGAGCTGGAAGTGGTAAAGTACACTAGATCAAATATTTTATACATGATAATTGAAAATGAATATAATAATAATATTTACTTCGATGGTATATTAAACTTCTTTCACCGCATGTCGCCAACTTTAACACGACCGCCCTGCCTATTGATATTATTCAATGATAACCAATTTTTTACGGATAATCAAGTGAAGCAATTTTTGTTAACTACCTGGGCCTTAAGATTTTTGGATTTTTCGATCTTAAGAGTGATTGATAAAAGCAGTCCCGTTATCTTTCATTACAATCCTTTTACGGATATTCTTCACAAAGCGTACTTTCAGCATACAAGTCGATTTTTTCCTGACAAACTGCGTAATATGAACAACTACTCACTCAATGTAATGATGTATCATATTCCTCCAATTATGAGTATCAGTGTGACTGATAAAGGAGTTACAAAATATGAAGGTTATTTCTTGAAGTACTTCGAAGAAATTGCAAAAAAGTTGAATTTCTTTTTGAATTACAAGTCTTACAAGATTCAACGGAGCGATCCAAAATTCTACGAGGTATTGTTCCAAAAATTACAAAGAAATGAAATTCATATGGTGGGAACTTATATGTTTGTCGGTGCTAACTTATACAATAAAAACATCACCATCGGTAAAATGTATCAAATGAACAAATTTGCGATTGTAGCGCCAATTATAACTATAAAGAAAGTTACGGATATTGTGAATATTCTGATCTACCTATCCGTATTTCCTGCTACCATAATTGCTTTTCGCACAGTGGCGCACCTATTAAAGTTTCCAAAAGATCAGTGGCATTTCCATAAGATTTATCAATTGTTATTGAGCATTCCACTATTCAAAACACCAAAAATTCTGAGCCAACAAATATTATTTTTCAACCTTATTATATTGTCCATAAATTACTCGACCGATGCCTTCAGTAAACTTATGGAGATCGAAGTGATCGATAGTGTGGTGCCCTTCGAGGAACCTGAGGAAATCGAAAGAGCTGGTTTACCAGTATATATGTCAACGTCTATGATGAAGAATATCCAAAACGATTCCAACGAAGTCATTAGCAAATTAAAAACACTTACAAGAAAGTTTCACACCGACGATTGTCTTAAAATGCTGGCCAATTATAGAAACTGTGTTTGTATTGCACCGTATATGACTAGTCTTTATTACGCAGAACAGGCCGCTCACTCTTATAATGAACCTGTTATGAAGATTTCCAAAAATTATTTTTTATTCGATTACATGGCTATTCCATACGAAAAGACATCACCGTTCTCTGAGAAATTCAATCAGTTATTGCAAAAGATGTTTGAGACTGGGTTACCAAGACTAACCACTACATATGCAAAGACGATGCATTCCAATTATTATCAGTCGAAGAAGAAGATCATAATATTACCTCAATTGCTCAGTATAATTTGCATCGGATGCCTTATCTCTTGTGTTGCATTTATCGCTGAGTTGATATGCGCACAAATAGTTGGTAGAAAAATGTCACAAACAAATTTACAAAATCAATTTTAATTTTCTTTACGACAGTACTGATAAATATAGATAAAATGATTATGGATTGATGCACTAAGTTTATCAAATTGAATTCTAGGATAATCTACTATAAATTTAAATTTATGACAGAGGTAATAATCAACATGATAGAACATAAATGGAGCGAATTAATTGAGAAAAAAGATAATTGATCCAAGAGATTGATATAAAATACAGTGTCTGTAGGGAATGTGAGTAATCGATGCCGTTATTTGGAATATGGAAAAACATTTAATTTAAAAAACATTGGACTCACTTATATTAAGAAAAAATTGGGAAAAGGTTTATTCAAAAGCAGCGTCCTACAATATTTGTCTGTTTCTACTTTCTGTGTAATAAAGGGGTTGATTTTTTAATTTTAATATCTTTTCATATGCTGAAATATAGTATAAGTCGATATAAGTTTCCTAGATTCTTTTTTGCAAGCAGTGACACCGTTTTGTAATACGAAACATTACTTATCAACTTACTAGGAGAGTGTCACTTTTTTGGGTAGCGGATTTGGCTGTTAAAATCAAAATTATATGTAATTTGAATGTATCAATTTATACCGTAATGTATTAAGCATTTTTTTTTATTTATTAACTTAAAATAGAAGTATAGTCGCTCATCACTTGGAAAATTCAAATATTAGACTATTTCTGCTTTGGCTTTTTTCATAATTTGGTGTCTGGAAGCATATTTCAATGTTTTAGCCAAATCCGTGACCCAAAAAAGTGACACTCTCCTATTTAGTATTCAAATGATTTACAACTGATTAAATAATAATGAACTATTTCATTTTCTGAAGGTGTGAACAGAATGAAGCGACTCTGTATTGTAAAGTATATATACATTTGAATGGTCTCTGGTAGAAAGTTAATGGGTGCGACTGGCGAAGAATATAATTTTTAGCCATTTCAGTAAAGGAGAAAACCATTTAAAGAATTTGTTATAAAGTGTCTAAAAACCGGGTAACCTTCTAATTTGTCATGCATATTTATACACATAAATATATAAGATCTGTATATGTAACATTACTGTATTAAAAAAAATTGAATAGTTTAAGCTTTTATAATTCGCTTATTCATTACTATGTATTAAATTTACACGCACGTGTTTGTTAAGTTATACATCAGGTACGTCTCAGAGTCACGTGGTCACACCGATGCGCAGTAGGAAACTCCAAGCCGCTCATTTCGCATTAGCGGGTTTTTAACCAGTTACTGTCGATATACCGTCAATAAGTATAAGGTTTCTAGCTAGAACGTTAAATAGGAATTAGCCTGTTTGAAAAAAAATTGGCTAATCTCGATAAAAATCTGGGTGAATTTCTACCAGTGGTATGTTCCCATGCATTTACTAAATACATTATGGTATAAATTGGATTCCTTCCAAATTGGATCAATATAATAGTAATAACGTGTTGTCATATTTTCATTTTGCCACTTTTCTACTTTTTATATTATTCTCGATTTAGTAGTCGTAAAAACCTTGCATTCAATTCTACATCCCTTTTAAATAAAAGAACACGAAAAAAAAGCTATTATAGATGAAATCTTTAACAAACAAAACAGTGCATTTAAATTCCATAATGCTAGGTAGCAGCGCAAACAGAAACGAGCGAAAATAATATGCTGCCCATTCTCATCTAACAATATATACATTTAAAGCACGAATTAAAATACCGCTACACAAATTTTCCATGCGCTGCACGCGTTGTACAAATGATAATGGCTCGTTTTTTCCGCCTCACAATACCTCGTGTAAAACTAACCCGTAAACAACATATCAAGGTAGACAATCATGTCGACTAAAAACAACGGGAAAAAAATTCCTCTCCCCCCATCAAATATATATATATACAGCAAAAAAAGTAAAAATGCAGCTCCATATTGTGCACAACTCGGCTCGCCACGCGAGTTTTCCACGATTTTTCTCGTACACGCGGCCGAGACGTCGCGGCGGTTGTTGTTTCCCAAGCATAATAACTTAACGAGTCGGGCAGGCGCTGCGCGGCCGTCGACAGCCGAACGACACTCTCCTTACCCTTTTTTCCTCTGCATGAATCGACTATGAACCTTTTTCCCCTCCATATTTATGCACATACCGATGCATCCAGCATTTTTCTGCTCGCATATACAGAGAGAGAGTGAGAGAGAAAAAAAAAGCAGCTTGGAAGAGGAAGGACTCAAATTGAATTTCCCTCGAGGGACGCGCGGCACGCGCACGACCATCCCCGCGATTTAAAGGCACTTCGCTTCTTATATATATATATATGTTTACACGGCGAAAAAGTCACGAGTATCGCATATATACAGCAGCCTGAGGGAAAAGGGCGTCTGTGGTGGTGGTGCGCAAGAAAAAGGGGCAGCAAATAAGTTTCCATAAAAATTCACACGACGACGAATCGGGAAGAGAGAGAGGAAAAACAAGCAGCTCCGACGTGGCAACGCGAATCCGAGCTTCTACCTCCCCGTTGTCTCGCTCGGCTTTTTGCATCTTGCGCGCCCGAGCGCTCATACAGTCGAGATGGAACAATAAAAAGTAATGTATTCATTCGCCCAGCGAGACTACACGGCATAGCCCCAAAGCGCAGCCCTTGTATATGTATTCCCTTTCTCTTATCGCTGTTTTCGCTTCCTTTATCTATTGGAAAAATCCGCATCGGGTTTACGTACATATACATGTATATATAATGCTTGCAGACAATCGCGGGTGATTCGGGGAGTGTGTTATATAGACGCGCGGCGGCACGAGTCTCAGCAAGATTGACCGTAAAAAGTTTGCTGCTGCAGGGTTCTTCGGGGATGCTTTATGCGAATGAAGGATACGCTATTGCAGCTTAATGAATTGTATACGATGGATGGTGTTTCCGAAGCTCCGACAAATGAGGATTGATTTTGAATCGCTTTATTGGGGAGGGGGGGGGAAGAGAGGTGCAGGAGAAAGATTGTACGGATACGGAGCGAGATGAACATTTCTGTTTATGTTTTCGCGTGATCATTGTTTCGACTTTGGAATACTTTACATTAGTACAGTTTACATTATCTTCAAAGGGCATGAACGGAGAAAAACTATATTCTAAAAATTGTCGATATTTTATTGTAATACTTAGCATACAGTACGGCGTACAGCAAATTTTACATACCTATATATGCTAATTATTATACTAAAATGTAGACAATTTTTAGAATATAGTTTTTCGCCGTTTAGTTTCATAACTACCCTGCGTAACAAAGTATAGGGGAACGTGGGGCGATATGTCGGACTTTTTTTTTAACAAATTACTTAATTTTTAATTTTTAAACTAATTTCAAAATTGTTAGACCTTATTCTTTGATTTTTTAACCACAAATATATCACTTCATATTTTACAAAAAATTAAGTTCTTTTTTCAAAATTAAGGCTTTGTGAAGAATGCTCAAAAACACAATCGTGTCCCGCATGTTTGGCACGATGGCGTTACTATATTTTAATATATAATAAATAAATCTATAATTTATTAATATATAATTTAATTTTGTAATGTATAATAAATAAATCTTTAAGCACTATTTTGGTTTAATTAAGAAATAAATTAAATAAAAACAATATAATTAGATTTTTCAAATTTATTACTCAAATTAAAATAATCAACTTTTATTAAATTATATTTAATAGAAAAAGACATTATTACGTTCCCAAGTCTGCGAAGTACCGCCATATCGCTCTAAATGTACTATTTTGTTGAAATAAATATATCTTTCTTAAATATAAAATAAATAAAAAATACTTTTGTGAAAAATTAAGTAGACGTTTCAAATAATTTAATTAAGTAATTTAGAAGTAGTTTTCAGAATTTTCTAATTATTTTTTCTGTAGTTGAAAAATCATCACAATTGACCTTGTCAGGCATATAAGTTATTTCATGGAATAAAATTGTTTTTTAAAGTTATTAACTCATTTTTTCAAATTTAATTTAATAAACTTTTGTAAATATAGTACAAAAGAAAAGTCTAAATTTTTTAATTATTAAAGAAAGTCATGTCACCCCTTCCACCGTCTCGCTCCACGTTCCCCTATATCGTATACTTCCCTAATAAGCTTAATTTGGTATTCTCAGTTAAAATTTGCTTTCGATCTCATCGGCGCTGTCGTTTTTCTCCTCGCGCAATATAAGCTGTGAAATATGCGTCTGCGTCTCCGTTCTTGTACAGTTTCTTGCCTTATTTGTTAGTGGAATCGAGTATATCTACAGAGGTCTTGAAATTTCCATACAAATGAGTCTGTTAGACCGTCGTACCGATAACTCATTCGATAAACCACTGATAAAACTACTTTAATTATTTCAACTTTCGCTCTGATTTTAATTAGTTTAGATTCTCTCATGTACTGGTTGGATTGGAACGATATTTGTGTACTTCTTCTCCAATAGCTACGTCAACCTTAATTAGACTTTCTAGTTTACCAATCAAGATTATGCTGCATACAAATCTCAGATGTATTTTCTGATTTGGATATAAAATTATTGACGATGTCGATTGAGAGTTTTTATATTTATGTTATCATCCATGTAAACATTTTAACAAAGAGAACAAAATAAAAAGAGGATAATAAAAAATAAAAATGTCGGAATAAATACAAATTATACGATAACATTCAATACGATAGATCGAGTCAATTAATGTAGTATTGTCGCTACTTCGCTAGTCAAAATGAGGGCATTTTTTATTTTTAGTTTATTCACGATTTATACTTATTTAAAAAAAGCTGCGCAGATGAACTTACACTAAATAATGATCATGCATTGATTGATATTGAATAATTTTATTCGTCCTAATTATTAAGAAAATCTTCCATGCAAAAGCTGATTTAGCTCATTATTAAGGTTAAATGTGATTTTTTTTGCTTTCAATTAATTTCTTTTATTATTTTTATGTACCTATAGTGATACTTTTCCAAAATGGTAAATATTCGTCAAATATTTGTCTCTTGTTACAAAAAGTTTCAACGCAAATTGTACGGTAACTATTGCAAAATAATTAATTGAAACTGATTTCCCATAAGACACTGCGTGATAATGAAAATGTTAAAAACTTTGGTTACACCCTACCCTAGTTGCACAAAAAAATTTTTTGAGTCACTTTTGACCCATTATTTACCCGAATGCTAAGTTTCATCAAAATCTGTACGGTAATTCTGTACCGACAGTACTACCTTTAAGTGCCTTGAGTAGACACGTTTCGTATTCGCGATCTCTTTCGATTAAATAAAACTTGGAATAATTTTAAATATCTATTTTAATATCTATTTTAATATAAATCTCTGATTTATTCTAACCCAACCTAACGATAAACAATTTGATACTAAACGTATCAAATTGTGATGATAACCGAAATCACATTAAATATATATTTATATATTATTTCCGTTCCTTCTAGAAGTAACTATACAAGATAACGTAAGCACTTTTAATATTTTACCAAGGACAAGCTCATCGGTGACAGTGACAGTTTGGTGAGCAAGAAAAGCCCCGGCGTTATATGAATTTTTTACAGCCCGTCTAGTCAGTATACTCGTCGCGACATTTAGCCATATATACGCCCGGTGGTTTCGCTCTTATATATATACACACACACACAAAATCGCCCGCAACTTTCGCCATACTCTCTTTTTCGAGCCATCAATCCGAGCAGCTCGCAAGTTTTTCCCTCGCCGCGCGACGCGTATACGCGCGGGACTTACGCATATATCTATATATAGTCAAACGACTGGCAGGGCTCGCGCGCGCGAAAAGTTTTCGAGCGCCGGCCAGACTCACTCGCGTCGTTCGGCGCGCACACATGAACTGCGCCTTTGCGGCGATGTCCGTGCAGGAACGCATATATAGTCAAGAGAAAGACGAGAAAGTAGCAACTTTTCACGACTCTGTTTTTGTTACGCGCTCGGGGCGACGTCGAGGAGGAAAAAAAGAAGAAGATAGGAGACGCGTGTATAAGTTCCGATCATGTGTCTAGATCGTTCGATAGCGTGTGCGAGGGAGAGAGGGAGATGGGAGATGGGAGAAAAAATAGGAGGAACCGGATGTCGTTGAATTATTCCGTCGGGAAAATCGTTTGCCGCGGATAAATCGGCCAGCGCTAACTGTCGACGAGGCTCTTGCGTTGACGTTAAGCCGCGGCGGCAGTCAAGATAATTTTGCGATAAATTTCCTGCCGTTCGTTCTCTCGGCACTATATAGCGTATATAAGAGGATCGCGCAATCGCTGCGTTTGCTTCTTTTCTCGGTATTGAGCGTTTGATTGCTCTGCTGTTCTCTATACCATCACTGTGCGCGTCTACATGGAGAAATTCCTGGCGTTACCGATCTTTATTTTATTTCCGTTTGAATAGAAAACAAACAGTTTGCGCATAACGGTCCGGTTTACTTCCCATCATTGTCAAATTCGCCGGACTGTTATGCAAACACGATGGTATTCGGATGCGGGCAGCGTTTTATATTTAAATGTACATCGAGAGTATCGATGTAGTCGATAAAATAATATCCGTTTTGGTTCGAGTAAACAGAAAATGGTTCTCGGCTATGTAGATTAGACTTACGAGGAGATGACCAGGGATGTGACTCCTGGATTTTCTTGAAACTTTCAGGAA
The DNA here is from genome assembly GCA_900490015.1 of Megastigmus stigmatizans. Lineage (NCBI taxonomy): Eukaryota > Metazoa > Arthropoda > Insecta > Hymenoptera > Megastigmidae > Megastigmus > Megastigmus stigmatizans. The sequence goes on along the minus strand of UELV01179137.1, from coordinate 6,971 downwards.
TTACTATTTATGCGAAATAATCAGACTAGTGTATTGGGATAAAGCGCCGATATAGGGTCTCATTATTTTCCGCACAATGTAATTTCTGTGAGTTTCAAGGATATTCGGGAACCATTTGTCTGATAGACCTCTCCTTGTTAGATAAATAATGCTTTTACAAATATATCAAAAATAGAGTAGTCCAATGTATATGTATAGAATTGTTCAATGAAATGCGGATTCCACATCACCGAGCATATATGATTATAGCTAAAACTCGACCTTGACATGTCAAGATATCAAGTCTGCAACGCGTTAGATTCGTCATTCATAATTGTTTAGACAATGAAATATAAAGGGTTCGAGAAGCTCTCCGACGCTTTTATTCATACTATCGCAGCCGGTCGTGTTCTCTCCATCTGCCAAGAAAGTTTCTCTTTTTATTAAGAGCAAGATAAAAAGTTGGGGAGGTGAAAATTGGGTTTTTTAATCAAACCAGCTAATTTCAAGTTTGCGAAAGTGCATGGGAGAGAAGTGTATGACGAGGGCCACTAGCAAAACGCGCGGCTATCGTAAAAAGTGTGGTTTACGAATTTTGAAAAAGTTGTTATAGAGCAAAGTGATAAGATTAACTTTTTAAAGCTCAAGTAATGAAGATTTGCTGCAATGATATTCGTGAATAAGAAAACACTGATGTGTCTCGCGTGGCAAGGACGCATAAAGTAAACCACTCTTTCGGAAGTTGATTAGAATTGTTACAACTTTTTAGGAAAGTATCGAGATAAAAAACTTTGCACTTTGTAAATATGCATTCTGTGTAATGAATGTAAAATTTTACACCTTCTTCGATTATTTTGCGGAGGAGTAAACTGGAAAGAGAAAATTTAGATTAAAAATGCAAGAGTTGACGTGAATTATGTCGAAGCGTATATTATAACTTGGATTCCATGAGACATTAAATGTATCTAATCACACGCTACTAAAAGTCGTTAATCGTAGAATTCAATTTTTATATCTTATCCGAATTTTATGGTTACTTGATTTCTTTGAAAATAAAAATATTGATTAATCAAGGGATCATAATACGGGTTTTGCAACCTATTTTTTGTGTGGAAATAAATAACACGCAATTATCCTGATGGGAATAGAAAATCGCTAAAGCCATATTCGCAAATTGCCTAGTTTTTTAGCTGATTTTTCCCTAAAATTTTGCCTTTGATCGGTCAATTTCCCATTTGAATAACGGAATAAATCATAAAAAAATATATCGTATAAAAGCTAAAGCTGAAATTTCACGTTTCAGTGGGATTTCCGAATGAAATTGAAATAAACCTGATACATATAACCAGTTGCAATTAGTGAAATCCAGAAAGCATTAACCAACAAATCTCGGTCTAAATTTCCAACAGATTACATTCAACGCCTGACACAAACGCCGCAAGAGCTTAAAACGCAGCTAAACTCCTTCGGTAAAGTGCAGCAGCAGCAGCAGCAGCCGTTGAATATTTAAAAAAAAAATGAAAGCCGCAGCTAAAAGGAACAGTTAGAAGGTCAAAGGTTGGGGCAAAAAGCTTCGGTCGGTCGGTCTGCGGAGCGCTATAACCGCAGTGCAGTGCCTCGTGGAATATACGTGTCAGCTTTAAGAGCCTCAACAGGTATACCAAGCATCTCGCGGTCTACGGATCCCCGAGATCGCACACAGCATTTGATCGAATCACTCAAACGACCGATACGCCACATCTCTCGTTCGCGAAAGAGGCGCGCGTTTTGTAGCCGATGAGCCGCGACGAGCTTACCACGCGCAGCTTAGCATGCGTGAATTCGAACGAGGGGGTAGCACGACTCGATAAAAGCACCTGCGAGCTTTCAAAGAAACCGAAAGAGAGAGAGAGAGAGGCGGGGGGGATAAGGGCAGCAAATTAACATGCGAGAACACCTGCAGCCGCGGTTCGAAATCTAAGCACAGATGCCTGCAGGGCACAGTGTGTGCAACGAGGCAGCTGCAGGCTGACAAAGCTCGTGTTAACGCGAGACCGCAGCAAGCGCTTATACGGATCACGCGCAAGCGCCTCGTAGAGCTTCTCTCTCTCTCTCTCTCTCTCTCTCTCTCCCGCTCTTTCACTGGCTCTTACAGCCTTGTTATAGCCTCGCGCGACAATAGCGCACAGCTAAGCGGTCGTGCGCGCGAGTTCGACGCTTTCAGGGAGAGATGCTGCTGTGCATATTCTCTGTCTCTCTCTCTCTCTCTGCCTCTCTGTGCCTGTGCATAGCGAAAATGCAGCGTCGCATACTGCACGATATCTGCGCGCCTTCCTGTAATTTCCAAAGAGCGAGCGCCAGGCGCGCAAGTTTAGGGCCGCTGTTGCTGGCGCTGCGCGCGCTACCGCCGCCCTCGCTGTCCCCGTGCTCCAGACTGCGCCGCGTCGACGATATAATCGCTGAGTTACTTACTCCGTGCACCATGTGGTCGTTCCATTGTTTGTGCCGCGCTTCGTTCTAAAGTATTTTTGGAAATCGATAACCGGCCCGGGCTTCGAATGGCTTTGGAGCGATACCTTGCCGAGGAATCGGACGTTTTCTAATTAAATCTATATATGCTTTCTATTGACGAGTTTACAAGTGCGTCGTTTTTTTTTTTTTTTTTTTTATATTTTTTGGCTAGAGGAACGTAGTTGTTGTTTTTAGTATCTGTTTCTTCTAGTTATATCGAGAGAACTCGTTTTATGGTGTATATAAATATACTATATATTACTGTACGAATAAAAGGACGAAAAATATTTTATACAAAAGACCATAACCACCATTATTAACATGTTGTTAAAAAATATTAAGAAATATTCAGGGACTAAGGTGGAGCCGGGGGGGGGCTCGAAACGTCGGGTTCTTATGGGTGGTGGGGGGCGGTCAGATTGTCCTTTAGTAATAAATGTTTTTTCAGGTTTAAATATAAGTATATTTCAGATTCTGCGGGGTGATTATTAACAAGAGCAATCTGATTGTCCATTAATATTGATTAGACTGTAAGACCAATAGAAAAATCTTTGTCAGTTTATGTTTAAATATAAATTATACATTAGTATATTTGACTGTACTGGGGACTCTTATGCTAATCTTGTTTATTTTCGGATATAATATATCTATTTATATTTAATTTTTAACGAGGTACATATCATGAATATCTTTATTTTTGATGATTCTATCCTATATAAGAAAATTGTATCGAATTGGTGATTAATCTAGCTTACGACAGCGTAACATTTTAATTATAGAGTACGCAGAGTTACAAAAAAGCAGCTACCATACAATATCGATATTTATTATTGCAATGGGATTTCAATCATGATTAGTCAAAATTCAGATAAAGCACGACTTCACCGTGACTGCACATAATCCTAGTATCGCTTAGGGAAACTGATGCACCCATCAAATATATTTCATTTAGGACAAGATTATTTACTTGAACATTAAACTATCATAAATGTACGATTGAAGTGGAAGTATACGGATCTATGCATAAATAAAATACAACCCTTATCAACTTTCTTCCTTTCGTGCAAAAGGTGTGTAAATTTTATACTAACATAAAAATTATACTAACAATCATTCAATAATTATTTATTTAAAAAGCAGATTTCTTAAACTTTGCCAGTTGACTAAACGTAAAGTTGCAAAATTTATAAATTTATAAATTATATGACGAATAAGACGTAACAATTACCTAAATTTATTTTTATATCTATAATTCGATTCGAAACGTCATAAAAAAATTTTTAATAAAAATTGGTAACAAACAAAGATTAAATTTCATTTAAATAGACCTCTTTTGTATTTGTTTAACTAAACCAGAAAAATCTAATCCTAATAAATATAAAGCGTTCTCTTTGTTATCTACATTTTCGATTCAAGTCCGGCTTATGCGCAACCAATGCATTCTCAAGAGGCTGGCCTTACTAAAATTTCACACTCTTTATTTATTCATGAAACTGCATTAGCTTTGCTCACCAACGTAAACATAGACCTTTGATAACACCTGCGCTGCGTCTTCACGCGGTAAATTTGATTTGCATATTGCCTGCATGGACTTGTTTTATTTGAATTTGGAGTCGTACTTTATTTTATCCAGTGCACCGTGGCGAAATGAGGATAGGCGAATTTTCTTCAGTCGACGATACAACGCCAAAAATTAAGAATTTAACTCTTTACTGCGATTGTATCATCGAATTACATAAGATAAAACTGCAAATATTATCTACAATTCTTGTTCACTGTTGCATGATCTTGAGTTTTAATTCAGAGAATTTCAGAGTTTAAAACAATTAAAATTATACCGCTGTATAATATCACTTATAATAAAAAATGTAGCAAGATAAGTAATGGAAATGTTTTACTATGATTAATTACAATAAATATTTTAACAACAATGCATAACTTCATAAAAACAAGCTCTGTAATTTCTTATTTTTTACTGTATTTTTCTTTACAACCCCTTTGTATTGACCACGACACAAAAATATAAGAACATCATGGAACATTTTTGATTCTCAATAATTGCGATAAGAATAAACTACAATACATAATTAAGTAACGTTTTTGTTGTATACTAAATTTTATTACAAAAAATATTTACATTGTTATAAATGAAGCACAACTTATTAACTATGGTAATAAGTTTTATTTTCATTACTAATGCTTTTTGGCTTCCATAAGAGAAGAACATTTTTATGCGTTATCTACCATGATTCTTGAAATCCTCCCTTCGGTATTGCAGTCTTTTATCTGGGAACGATATACATTAAGTTTAATAGATATTTCTTGACGACGTCATGGTGACCAATCAGTTACTATTCAAAACCTTACTTTTCTTTTGCCTGCGCCAATTACCTAAAGAATCCAGGATTGTTAACAATATATTTTAGCTTCTTTACAAAGAAAGCTTTATATTATGATGAAATTTTTTTTTCAAAAACGTGTTATATAGAATATAACAAAATTTCATTATAAATGAGTTACTACAAGTATTTATTAATGTTTCAGGGACAACAATTTGCCATGTATTTTTTTATTCGTCTATTATACCTTAATTAAATTCATCTTTACCGTAATCGGGTGTAATGAGAAATTGTGTAAACTAATCTCATTTAAGAGGGGCTTACACTTAAAAATTTTCAAAAAATCGATTTTTTTATTATCTATTCAGTTAGCGAATTTGTCGTAGAATAACGTCCCGTTCCCCGTTTGTCGGAATTTAATTTCGTCTTAAAGTTATAGAAGAAACAGAGAACATGTAAAATAGCAGATCTTTAAATTTTTCATCAAATAATTAAAATTTACATTTCTCTGGTATTTGACTTCCATATATTCTATATATGTGACTAGGTATGCATTTTATACGTAAGGCATGAAAGCGCAAAAGAGATAGATGGAGGAATCCCAAAAATAAATAAATTTGATAATTATAATGGCCACTGCATCTATTTTGTATATAGTATAATAGTATCTATATATGTAGTTTGTGCTAAATTCGAGTTGCTGGTGCAACGAGCATGGTTATAGTGTATATTAGATGTAAATACGCTTCAAGCATAAACTATATTCGACATTCGTGAATAGTACATTATTATGACACTGGCTTCGCTCGTGCGAAAAAGTCTCATTCGGTAAATAATCACCTTACACACCAGTGTCATACAGCATTTTATCGTTCGAGACCAGAAAAAAAGCTGCGAAGGTGGGATTTTTAGGTTAGAGTACGATAAAAATATTTTTGTCTAAAGTATAAAGGCCATATATAGACATGCTTATAGATTGTGTCGTATTTATTCCTTATAATCTGTTCCGTGTTCCTCATCTATATAAAGATAATATATGGTTAATTTCAATATAAATTACAATGGCTGCTTCTAGGTATCTTATATGCGTATTATACGTATAGATGCATGTAATTAAAATTTTTTGAACTCATTTTATTATTTAATCAAAAAATTTTAATTTATACAGCTCTTCACACCATAATGACATCAATTACAAACAATTTAAGACCAACTACATCAAAATTGATCAATCCGTTAAACCTGTAGGATACGCCAAAGCCAAATTTTTGAAACTGACACAATATAAGATGAAATGGGCATAGAGGCTTCTACTAGAGCTCATTTTGTCAGGAATCCAATATAATTTTAGAATATTAAGTGGAATTTTTACTAATTATTATAATTTTTTTGTTTTAGATGAATTAACATAAAAAAATTTATAGGTGTAAACCCCCCTTAATCGGATATTTTAACCAAGCCAGATATTATAACGAGAATAGTTGGGCAGAAATATTCGGTATTTTATTTCCCGATATCGTGAAAATGTATTATGTACGGTACGCATGTGTTGTGTTTACAAAAACGTTGCTATGTCGTTAGTTGAAAAAAGTGCTAGTCTATTATGAAAAGATGTTCCCGGCTCACCTAGTTTCGATGAAATAAGAATCAATACTAGCGTTTAACAGATCGTTAAATATTCCCCTGTGGCAGTCGCTTGCATCTATATTTTTCAAAAGTAAAAAGTAAATTTTTCAAAAGCATTACACTTCTCCGAATACTGAATTCAACAGTGAGATTATTTACACCAGACCTGTTCGACGTACAGTTAAAGCAGCTGATTAATGTTATAATTTTTTAGCTTTATGAAAGCAAAGTGCATTTGAACTGTTCATAAGAGTGAAGGAATTTTCTTATAATAATATAATCATCGTTGCTGTTAAATTTACATTTTTTAAGAATCGACAATGAGACTATGGTACATATATGCTTTGATGCTACTTATTATATTTCAAGATGTAAAGTTAATCCAGTCAGAAAATAATAGACTCAATACAATCATTCATCACATAATTTCGGACCTTCGATTGACACAAATAGTGATTTTTACTAACAACAGTAATAGTATCAAGGTGACAAATAGAAATTTAATTTTCCAAAGAATTTTGCCTGAAATTCCAACCG
>UELV01179132.1:6805-20526 GCA_900490015.1 Megastigmus stigmatizans | reverse complement strand
TCATTTATCTTTTTGCAAATTCGGCTTTCTCCGTTCCTACACAGCAGGACCGGCGAAATTCCCCTGTCTCGCTCAAAGATTCACTCTGCACACTCTTCCCTCCCAAATAGCTACATGTTCGCACAGTTTCTTGCGAGAGCAATTCCCTCGTTTCGCTTTGACTCTCCTCCCAATCCACCTCTGTCTCCCCCTTTATAAGCTTGCAGCCATCCTTTGGCAGTTTTCTCGTTCAGTTACAGGCGAGGCACAGTATCTCTATCTTCACGGGCGAGCCCGTATTATAGTTTGGGGCTCTCGTGCGACCGTTTGGCAGCTACTCCTGCTTCCCGTATAATAGGAGTGTGTTCCATGCGCTCACTTCCGCCGCAGCGGCAGCGGCAGCAGAGAAACGACGAAAGGAATTAAAAGTATATACGCGGATGGCTGCAGCGTCGGGATTACGTAAGCGCGGCGGTTATGCGCATGCGCGCGTCCGCCTTTGAGAGTTCAAGTGCGCGGCGAACTTGCCTTTCGAGCGTCTAAACCAAGAGAGACACGCGCATAGTACACGCTATATAGTTTTACTCCTGTTTGCCCTGGGCTTTTATTCATCCCTCGTTCAATGTGAGTGTGTGTGTGTGTGTGTGTGTGTGTGTGTGTGTGTGCAAGCCACGTTCTTTAGTTTCGCGCAGGGGTCTAGGCTTCCCGGTTTTGTATAGATGGCGAGCGCTCGCGCGCCGTAAAAGAGATTCTGCCTCGAGCAGATAGGACGCACCTTCTTCTTCTTCTTCTTTCACTTTCGCTGGAGAGGTGAAAGGAGGATAACGCCGTAATTTCTGGACCCTGAATGCCTAAGATGCAGTGTGACTCGTAGCTGGAGGACGGAGAGGATTTTATGTTCGAAAGAGAAAGAGTTGCTGTTTGCCGAGCTCTTTTTTTATTTACGGAATGATTTTTGAGAATTAACGACTAATTAACCAAATGTTTAACATTTCATTCTGCAATGGGTGAGAAGTCTTTATAAGCGAAACAAAGAAATATCTATAAAGAAGACCTACGCAAATTACAAAAACATTTAATTTCAAACAATTTAATCTTCTGAACTAACTAGAGTGTTAAAAAATTGAAGATTATGATGTGTAAGTAGAGGTACATAGTATAAACTCAAGTACAGTCTATTTAATCAAACTCTCTTGACATGTTTTTCAAGCTGGAGATAACTCTAACGTACGGTGTAAATATATAAGAATTTGTATAATATATATGTATTTCTAAACATGTAATGATTATGCAGAGTAATTATTTCATTTTATAATTCCGTTTTCACTGCACAATCTGTTATATTTATTTTGTTAGACAATTAAAGAAGCATTTATCCCTAAATTGAGTTTGATCATATACTTTCCCGTCAAAAGCTTACGGAAAATCCAAAGTTATTGTTTATGATGTTTCTCTTTTTTTGTCACCTCCATAGTCGATCGGGCTCAATTACGTTATAATGACTCAAGTTATTTCGCGTCCCCTCCGACAGCTTTTTAGCTCATCTTTAATTTGTCTTTTTGCCAGCCTAATTGGCCAGAGCGACGAGGAGCTCCTTAATTTCTTCCGTGGGCGGTTCTCTCTAACCCCTCCACTTCTTTCGATTTCTTTGCGCCTCCGCGACGGGGCCAAGGATCGTCGGAAATTCAGCGTGAAAAACATTTAATTAGATTTTTTGCACCCGCTGGCATATCTAGACCATGTAGCTAAAGTTCGAAAGATTGACCTGCTTTTCGTTCATTCGTCGACCTTTTACAATCTGTTTTCTGCTAATTTGTCATAGTAGATTAAAAAAAAACAAGTTTGTCTTCCAAATATGAACCCAACGCAACGCAAAAATAAGAACTGTTAGAAAACACGTTTAGACTACACGCTAAATTATTTAGAGTGAAAATCTACTCTATAGTTGCATTTAATTTCGGATAGAGTGAAAAGTAACTCTTATAGAGTGAAAAAGTCTATCTAAAAATTGGAGTGAACGATATCACTCTAGTATTAGAGTATTTTATAGTAAGCTTAAAATTCATTTTAAATTCAGTCTAATGGTAGAGTGCGTATAGATACGAACAATATACGTGTCAAGTAATGGAAAAAATTGTCAATTTGCCAGCAGTAAGCATCTCATTATTAATATATTTATTAAATAGAAGCAGTTTTTCAATGTGAATATTATTATAGTAAACAGAAAATCTGTATATATTCTTAGATTTGTAATGTAAAGATATTCTAACTTCGAAATTTTTCTTATTTCACTTTTAAATAGAGTACAATCAACTCTTACATAGAGTGATTTTTTCTGATGATACAAAACTCTAGTTTTAGAGTGAATAAATAACTCTAAATAGGGTTAATTACTTTCACTAAAGCTAAGAGTGGATTTTCACTCTAAAAGAGTGGTTTTCCACTCTATGAGATTTAGCGTGTATACTCTGTTATCACGGACTGATCAAAGTGTACAAAACCTTACTTTGATAGTAAATTCATTTCGCGTCCATGACAAAATTCCAACGTTTCCGGAATTGTTTGTGCACCATTTTATGGCAGTATAAGCTCGATAAAAGGCAACGAAAATGCGAGCGTGTCAATAAAATAAGCGCAAAGGAAGAGGAGAGAGAGGCAGACGGAAAAACGTCATAAAAGAAAGACACACCGCACACACACACACACATAAAGCACTTTTTGCGCGCGCGTACGAGAGACCGAGGCAAAGCGTTTCTAGGACCAAAGCTCTACACTGAATATTGAAGCCGCTGTGCACGAGATAGATAGATAAAGAGAGAGAGAGAGAGAGAGAGAGAGAGAGAGAGAGAGAGGATGCAACAACTTGACGCGTCGGAGTGTACTATCGAGATGGCAAAGCGCGGGAGCACCGGACGCTATACGGATGAGCTGAACTTTATTACTCAGCCGCCTAGACAGCGCGCGAACGCCACCATTAAACGAATAGCGGAAACGTAAGATAATAACGACGTGACTACGCGAGGCTTTAATCGTCTTTTTGTCGACAATTGATATTGATTGTCGGTGCAGTGGCGGTGCACTCGACGATAGTTACACGTCGAACTGACGCGTTGTCTTTTTTTTCCCCGTCTTCCTTTTGGTATCGCGTCGATATACCGAAACTGGGGCTGTAGCTATGGCGCGGTTAACTTAATTTGCCCGTACACGGGACACTGATTCGCGTCTGGAAGAGACGTTTCGGATATTCGGGATTTGCGAAAAAAGAAAAAGGAGCCCAGATGTGTATATGCGTGTATACACGTTTCTAATGTACCGATCGCTCGGCATGTCTGTTACTGATGTTTGTGAATGGTGAACGTTGGTATCGTGTACGCTTTCTTTTTACTTGGAAGCTGCTTCGTTACCCGGTTCAATAAATTACGTATATTTTAATTAAGAGTCCAAAATGTAATTTTCCAACTAAACCCGTCGATACGGGAATATTGTACGGCCATCGGTACAATTAAATTGACAAGATTGTTGGAAATCTGCGGTCGCGGTTACATGGCTGATTTACTTATAAACGCATAATTGCAAACGTTTCGCCACAGGCACATCGTTGCTTTTAATTGAATTTACTTGAAGCACAGAGTTTGCACGATCGAGCGAAGTCTTAACTGAATTTTATTACTCCGCTAAATGGCATTATTATACGCGCGATTTATATTTTCGGCTGCTGTTTGTTGTGTCGGAATCAAAATTGATTTTACGCAGCGAGGACAGCAAGATCTTTGCGGCGTGGGAAGTTTGAGATGCGGATTCGTTGCTGGAGGGTGGATTAAAGTTTTGCTTTGTTATGAATTCTCGCAGATTAGATGGTTGTTGCGTAAGCTGAGATTATAAAGACTTACAAATGAATGGAGATCAAAAATTCATTGAGAAATATTATTTTACGGTAAGTAATATGAGAGACATAATAGATGCAGAAGCGTAAGCACAAAAGATTCATTAACTAGGGGCCTAAATTAAACGTATTTAAGTTCGCAACAGAGCAGCTGACTGTCTCTGGCATTGTATATTCACTTCGCAGTTTATCGAGGATTTTCTGGGTAAATAGTATAGCTATTTAAGCGTTATGTAGGCTTATATACTGCCTATTCACTCTTGAGTTTATTGAGCATTTTCTGATCGTGGGTCGCTGCCGAGGAATAGATCTGGAGTAAAGGGTTCGGCATCTGACACTTTAAACGCAGTACTCTTCAAACATAGAAATTGCGGTCATAAAATGACATAAATAATAATAGCCCGATTCAAGATTATTAAAGAAAGAGATACTGAAATGTGTTATTTAAAAATTTTATTATATTACTTATATAAAAATTAGTGTAATTTATACAATATAACAACTAGTTCAATTAAACTGATAACATTCGACCAAGTATTAATTATTTTAATTATAAGTATAAAATCTCGATCCAAAGCATTTTTCTTTAATAATTGAGCAAAAGATACTTTTGATCAGTTAAAGGCGTACACCCTGATCGTAATTACGCTTTCTCATCTTTAACCTGAAGCTCGTCTATTTGCCGTTCCTCATTGTACAAGCTCGCTAATCAATAATTTATTATTGAAAGATTTTCAATAATTAATTAAGGAAAAGGCTGCGTTTCAGCTCTCAATTAACTAATTAATGTGCTCGACTAGCTCCTATTCAGCTTGTATTTTAATTAAGCTTCTATGTATAACCGTTGCTGAATATATGAAATAATCTTAAAATATAAACTTTATATAATGCAGTAAATTTTGTTTAATTACTTTGCATAATTATATTACAAAGCATTAATGAGATTGGTTACATTTAGAAAGGCATATTTTTGAAATTTTTCATTTTATAACTCTTATTTAATTGTACCAAAAGAGCGAATAATTTTTGAACTGCTATCTACTACAAATATATTACGTCTCTTCTCTACTTACAGGAATAAAATTACTTTTGCACCCTTATAGGAATAAGTTTCGATATGCGCATAATTGAACCATAACACAGCTGCGCGAATCAATTAGAGCCGAAACATTTTCACTTTCCCAGGCTTACACAGTGAAAAACTGACGCATCGTATTTTCAAAACGACACTCGCTTCACTCTAAAAAAGAAAAAAAAAGTCCAGTAACCGTAGGACTATTAATTTTACCCGATAAGGGAGTCGAGCAAATAATCGAACGAACAAATTTCGCCGCGTCGGCATAATTCGAAAATCCGCTCTCCCCTGGCATTAATCAAAAATCAACCTCTTTAATTTCTCATCACGATGCAGAGAGAACGGAAAGCCTCGTAAAAGCCCCGGCCATTTCGAATGCCATAGAAATGGTCGCGTCCCTTCCACTCGTCTCTCTCTCTCTCTCTCTCTCTACGGCAAAATTAGCCTGTTTACGATCGCTCGCAAAGTCGACACGACACTATTCTTCGTTTGCTCTTGAGTTTAATCGGCCAATAAATAGCACCCCTCTCTCTCTCTTACTATTCCTGCAAGGCTCGAGTACACCGTATACAGGAGAGAAAGAGAGAGGCTGAATGCGTACACGCGCGCGTGTAGGTGGGAAGAATGAGAGAGAGAGTGGGACGGGTGGATGCTGCTACCGCGCTGGCTGACTGCTACAAATCCTCGAGCGGCCGGCAGCACAGGCAGTACCGCTAAAGCGATATCGATTCGACGCCAAGGCCAGCAGACGAGTAGCGTGGGTGTCATTCGCTTTGCCCGGGAACAGTTTCTCTCTCTCTCTCCCTCACTCTTCATCTCTCTCTCGACTCTGTCTTACTCTGTTTTTACGACTGAGCATTGAGTAGCCGCCAGACACGTACCTCAGACTCTCTGATATGCATTTGCTATTTCTTTGTCGCTCCTTTCTCGTTTCTTTTTTCCTTCTTTTTTTTCTTTTCTTCGAAGAAGCTTCTTCTGCTTCTCGGGTGGGTGGAGAAATGGGATCTGAATGCTGGGCTCTTAATGTTCGCGTAGGGTGGAGATGTTTTATTGTGCTCGGATTAGCATAGCCGGGGTACAAATTGAATTTGTTACCTTGCGCGATCGTTCCTGTTTCAGCCGGGGTAAGGATTCGATGGAAAATCTCTCGAGTTGCTGCGACAGGGTTCCCGAGTCGTGTCGATTTTATTATTTGGAAGTACGTGCACTGGACGTTTAATTATTTTCTTCAATGGTATTAAATATAGCACTGTATACATTTTTATAAATAATCCATTCGGCAATGAGTTTGTTTTTCCACCTTTTCCGGTAATTGAAAGTCCAGCTGATGATATTGATTTAGAGAATTTTAATCGAGCGAGTTCGAGGAAAATTAATAATTTGTTTCGGCTCGGAAGAGAAAATCTCTGCAAATGAACGTTCTCGATTAAAAAGTTTACATCTGGAAATGTTAACGCTCTAATTCGTGATTTGATATAAATTGGCTTTGAACTTCATTCGAAACGAGAGAGAGAGAGAGAGAGAGAGAGAGAGAGATTTCGTTTCCCCTGAAAGAGCGTCATCCGCTCAATAAATCCAGCTCGACGCGAATCATTTTTATTCAGTCCGAGCTTCTCCTCTCCTCCTGTCAATCGCAAACAAAGACGTTGGAAACGAACGCGCGCAAAGTATTTGTCTCCTGCAGTTTATAACACCGATGTACATCTTACCCAATATGAATTACAGTCTAATATATATATATATATATGCCGCATCTTCAAAGCCTCGATCGGAGGTCAATCATGTCCATGATACACAGGACTACGGGCCATCTTCAACACGAAACCTCATCGGCAGCCAATACACGACGTCGCTACCCTCAAGAGAAATAGTGCATATACCCCCTGTGAGTTATCGACATGCGAGTCACTTCACCTACGCCGATAGATCATAAGGCAGAGCTAATACGCGCGTAAGTATACACCAAGAGAGATTTTGACTCAATCGATATACATTTCAGTCATTAAACACCCAACTCTTCTCAAAGTAGTTCACGTTAGACCAACACTCATTACGCACCTTTATAAACAGTTGTACGCAATCCAAACGAGCGCACTAATTGCATCTCCATTACAAAGTCTACACCCAACCGCGTATAAGCTGTAATACAGTCCAGCAATTCCTTTTTACCAGCTCTAAAAATCCTCCCAGCACTTTCTCTACACGCGGATTATCCTCGCGCGCACCGAGCATGGACTACTACAATCTTCGTATGCACGTATATATACGCGCACACGGGAACAACAGCCGCTGCGAGGCGTGTCAACAAAAGTCGTCTTGTTTTTGCACAGCAGCTCGTCGTCCACGTCCACTCCTCGTTCCCGACTGTAGTACAATACACAATGCCGCATCCTCTCCGAGAAATGTGTAGAAGCACTGCTAAAAACACGCATCGCCGCCCGGGCCTCCGACACGAGCTTTTTATATTCGTCCAGTCCGCCTTTTTCGTACGTAGTCGCTCCGAGTATAGAGTTGCACGCGAGCAGTTCGCTGTGGGCGAAAAAGTCGGTGTGCAATTTTAGCCTGTCTTGCCATGACCTCTCGGGTCCCGTATACACATATCCTCTCGAATGCGTATATGTGTAGAGTTTACAATCGATACAGAGCAGTATAACCGTAGCGTTAAATGACCTTTGTTGCACCCATTGGTGTTCCGCTGATGTCCTTCCCGGGCTGTTAGCCTTCGGCGTACGAAGTGATGCACGTGTAGCCTTTTAAGCGCCACACGAAAATCCTGGGGCCACGAGACATCGTCCCGAATATTTTATCGTATTGCCGAACCATTAGGTTACACGAGTAAATGTCGCTGGTAATGCTGGGACTCGTCATTGATGTATCAAGTTTTCTAGCCTACGCGGGATCGTTATTAATTTATACTGCGATTTTTTTTTTTTAATTTAAATTACACATTTAGTGTAGCGATGAAAATCGCTTGAATTACATTCTGTGCGAGAATATTTTTCTTCCAAGATGAGATATCCAACGTTTCAGGTGTACCTTACGTCCCTGAAACGTTTTATAATAAATCCAATAACTTACTCAAGACTCCAGCGAAGCGAAGCTTCCGAGAAGAGCTTTACCACGTTGACATCGGCGAGATCTTTAACCGCATCAGTTCCCGTTTCGAAGCCAATACAATAAACGCGTTTATGAACCCACTCCCGTCGCTTCTCTCCCATTCCCCTCGCCTCACCCCCTTCCCGTAAAACGTAAGAATACACTTACGCGATGCGCATAAGTTGACGCTTATACGGCCTTCGTCTCCGCGTTCACGGAGGAGATTGTAAACTGGCTGCAGGCGAGAAGAAGGCACTGAGCGAAAATAGGAAAGAGGAAAGCTCTCGGTATAAAACTTATCTGATTTCGATATTAAGTATATGAGCGAGAAAGAAAATGCCAAACGATGATAAAACCGAGAGAGAGAGAGAGAGAGAGAGAGAGAGAGAGAGAGAGCGAGCATAGAAGAGAATTTGAAAAAGGTGAGCAAGAGAGAAAATGTCGAGCGTGAAAATATACGCGTGTTCACGTATATGTGATCGCGCTTCGTTTACCCGCGTTGTGTACTTCGCGTTTGTGTCAAAAACCGAACGAATGGCTCGTTGGCGTTGACTCCTGCACATGGTATACAGCTGTATATGTATATATACGCGAGGTGGCTGGTGCAGAGTGTGTACGCGAAAATGAAAAGGAGCAGAAAAGTGTTCTCAATTTTTCACCGTCTGCTTATTTTTCCCAACTCCTACATTGAATAATGCAATGAATTATATCGCGCGGATTCCGTTGTTGTGGCAATTAGCGAAAACGTTACGAGCATGCGGAGACTACTCGCTCAATTGATGTGTATAATTAAGGTGTTGATGCTTTAATATATCACTGGTATTGGTAGTCGGATTAGTCGGGTAGAAATTGGGACGAGCGAAATGTATTTTCCGAATTTGTGCGGTATAAAATACATTATTTGTAAGAATTACATGGATATTGTTTGTTTTTTAAAGGTAGCAGATTCAAACTAGAACTTTGTAATGTTTCCCAGTATTCGGTGTAAACCAGTGTAGTGAGAAAAATCTTGCGGAATGAATAATTTTAAAGCCAAGCTCAGAAAATTGTTGAAGCTGGCGTCAAAAAAGGGGCTATAAAAATAAACATAAATTAAAATCTGCTACAGGTTTATTTTCCATTTTTTACGATGCATTTTTTTCTACTCTGCATAATTCCTTTACATGTATAAAATTTTTAATTTTTCCGCATAAAGCTTTAGTTCTGATAAGCTTTCTATTACGCCAACAAAATATTTAATTTTTCAAATAATGTTTTGAAATCACACTTTTTTGTCCTTGATGTAGTATTCATTCAAATAATCCACTTAAAATGTATGTGAACATATAGACAGTTTACAAGCTATTGTTAATTTTTCACAATTCGCCAAAATGAAAATACTGTTCATTATTCACGTACATGTAAATGCTATGTAAATGTTGGTTTTGCAAAAATGGTAAAGATCGATTTATCCTAGGAAACATGAATATTAAAAAGCCCAATTTTCAGCATAGTTTTTTATTTTATTTTTGTTTGCAAATAAAAGAAGCTACATGAATAGTAAAATAAAAACTTTACATTTATCAAGTTCCAACTATAGTGATAATCAAATATACTTAAATAATTGGTTTACATAATATACAGCTGATAAAACATTCTTATAGTTAAATCTTCAATTTTGCTCTACAAAATAATTATTGAAAGTTACAGAGATTTTACAAAAACAGAATAACTAGCAAGCCATTTTTGAGATTCACGTAAATGCGCCATTATTAAAATTAATCTGCTTTCTTTGTATCAGGCTGCTCGCATTCGCATAAAGTGCCATTCCAATACTGGCATCCTAGTCCTCCGTTCGTACAACACCATTCTTCAACGCAATGATCACCAAGAACCACTAAAACAAATCCCATAAAAGATATTCTTCATTTATATTTCTATTTCAGTGTATTATGGTCAAAAAGGCTTGAGAGAGAATCTTATGAATGAAATAAACTGCGCACTTGAATTCAAGCAATCCGATTTGCTTATATTTTATAATTTTGAATTCTGCTAGAATTATTCTAATGCGATTTTAGAAGTATTTTACATCATTAATTGCAAGTAACTTACTTTATTATTAGTAATTAATGAAACAATATATTACATTTTACATACATACCAATGCAAACGTTTTACTAGTATGTACACACTTAATATACTTTGCGACATAAATTTCTATTCAAACGTTGGTTTAATAAATTATGAATTTATAGTGTTATTAATAACAAAAAATATATCAAATGTGGATATGAATACAAGTTTTACAAATGGACTAATACTTGATATTTCAATTCTAAAAATAGATAGAGGATTGATTTTGATTTTTCGTTCTATTTTAATTAATGTCTAATAAACCGAATGTGTACTTACACTGAAAAATGATTGTAGCAACAATCCAGGTCAATAGTAAAAGTTTTACATGAGGTCTCATGTTGTTAGAAAGCACGCCAACTTCAACTGCTTATCCTAAAGTCAAATGCTTACTGACTTCACGTATTCTCTTCACCTTTTCACTACAGCGTAGTATCGACGTCATACTTTCATACAGGTATGCAAAATATAATTGCAACTATGTTATTGATCGTTTCCTATAGAGTCTAAAACGAAAAGTGGAAAAAAGCTATTATAGTATAGTGTTCCGAAGAACAAATTGTCGTATATTTCTCGAAAAGAAAAATAGTAAAGTGTATTGCCTGTTCGTCTGTTTCTCTTTGTAGTGATTTCGTGTGATTTCGTCTGTTTCTCTTTTCTTAATTATAAATTATTATTCATTTTATATTCGTCATTCGTAAAAGTATGCTACTTTAATATTTTTTTCAACACTTGATCTGTTTTTCATTTTTTTAACCGACACAGCTCGTTCAATTTATTTTCGATGGTAAATTACAAAATTATGCTTTCAAGGACTGCAGTATATATAAAAATTGATTTTCAAACCCGATATTTTACTGTCACGTGTAAAAAGCGATGGTGAATATCGACATTTGAATTAAAATTGTATTGCGGCATTGGAAAATTAAAAATGTAGCTCTCTTAAAAAAAATGATATAAATCGACGAATAATTTCTAGATATTTTCGTACTTTTAAAAACAAATATGGATAGGCAGTAAAGTAATGCGAATACATAATCTACTGGCTATACTTATCCTACGCACTTAAATTCTCTTTACGGATTAAACTCGACGTGAACTGCTACTGGAACTCCTATGAAATACTAGTTATTTCTCTGAAACCGTCTGACTACGTAAATACCACACTTAATATTTTTCTGCCAAAGATAATAATATTTTTTTTACTTTGCAATATCGTTAACTAATAGTAAAACAAATCATGTTTTGCTACTAATAACACCGAGCTTTAACATTCAACTTCCTACACGAGCGTCCATATTTTTTCCTCTGGACCATGAATTTTTGGAATAAAAATTTCACATCAAAAGCCGAAAATTCATGCAGATTACAAGCGATCCCCTAATTTCACATCACTTAATAGTGTTTTTACGCTGTACAATCTCGACCTTTTTACGCTCGGTCCCCTTCCCCCACCCTCTCTTTATCTCCTCTCCTCTCCCTTAGCTCCCAGCGCGTATAACATTTATATATGTTCTCCGGTCGTTGTATAGGAGCGATCCTCCTGGCAGCTGAAACGCCGTTGCCGCCGCCGCTGGTAGAGCCGCCGTCGTCGCATCGGGGTAAAGGCTTGCTCACGGGGCTGGCAGTAATACTGCCAGAGCAGCTCTGCCAACATTATGTAACGACGTAAACGCGACGAGGTGTGAAGAGATTCTTCCGCCCTGTCTGCAGCACCCAGTAATAGTGTGTGGGTGTGCGCGCTTGCCTCTACTCTGCGGCGACTCTCTCTCTCTCTCTCACTCTCTCTCTCTCACTCTCTTGCAGCATTTTTCTACCTCCCACACACACGTACGTTTGCTCCCTCGTATCTCACGTCCCCCTCCCTTGGGATATTTCTGTTTTTCACTGCTATTTTTGCTCCTTTAAATATTTTTTATTGTTCGGCGGCTTTGTTTACCACTTTAGAGAGTGCCTACTCGTTAACCCCCCCGCGGCCTTTTTTCCTTTCTATTAGACTCATTGTGCTTTTCATTCGTGCATTTCTCTCTCTCTTTCTCTCTCTGCGGTATTGTGCAGCAGCGATTCTCTCTTCATTGACAAATCGCTCGTTTTCGAATACAATCCCAGCCGCAGCTGATTTCGCGTTTATCGCGTATGAATTTCTGTTATTGAATTTCAATTCCTTCCTATACCTCCCCGCCCCGCATATAATATGATCGATACCAGATTTGTTAAATAATTTCCAGCTCCGATCGCGCGTACGTCACTGTATCGCGTACATAATAATGAAATTAAACGACCGATTTGCTGGAAATTATATTGAAATAACTCCCCCTAATCCTGCAAATATCCGAAACAGAATAATCACCGTAATAGGTGGAATCCCTAAACACTCCAACACCGTGATGCATGTACTTAGCAAACGATCCTCAACTCGCCGCGGCTCTAATCCCACGGAAAACGCCGTCCGAAACGGATCCGGAGCTAATAAAAATATTCCGCCATCGCGCCAGTTTAAGCGACTTGCAGCTCTGGATCAGTGCAGAGAAAAATAATGCACGCGTCCTTCTCTCAGCCGTCGCGCACTCTCAAGCGTATAAGCCTATGCGTAAGAACGCAGCCGCTTTCTCGCGTTGTCCTTGCTATAGTAGCGTCGCGACGCCCACGCGCATATATATAGCTCAGTTGATGTACCACGTACACATGCGAAGGATTCCTCGGAATCCACGATTTCTGCTGGGACTCTGCGTTCGCTATACGCGAAAATTCTTCACCTTTGCTTACCACACGCGCGCGCATATAAATATGTGTGTGTATGATAGCGTATAAGTATATGCGCGGGATCAGCGAGCCGAATGAGAGAGAGGGAGGGAATCTATGGATTTTACGATTTCCCAGGCGGGCTTCGCGATCTTGAGGCGAGCTTTTCCATTCGTCGCGCATATATACGTATATATATCGGTACCCACGGACCTTCTAGCCCTTCTAATACTTCTCATTTTTTATCACATGTACCGCCACGTATTTTGATCCTATATGCGAGATTCTCGAGTGCGCTCGGAAACGCGCGTGCGTCTGTATATACGCGGGATATGGGCAGAAGTGAATAATTTTTTGCGGAATTGACTTACCGGCTTGCGTCAGCGTGCAGTTTTGCTCGCGTGGATGGTACAGGGACGGGATCAAGCGAGAGACTTAAAACGCCAGTTAAAATATGAAGGATGCCGCATCTCGCGCTTATCAAGTGACTTTTGCTGAATTGAATAAAGTCTGTATTTCAAAGAGAACACGATATGTCAAATCGAAACTGTAGATATAGATTCAATAATCAAATGTCGTTGCGCGAAACGCGAACATTTTTTCCTAACTTTCCACGCTTGTGCAGTTTGAAGAAATGTCGGCGGAAATCCAGGTAATTTGACTTTGCCGAGCGCATAATTCAAAGCGCAAAGTCATCGTTCATTTTCGAAAAACTGGACAAAATCTGGCCGCCCTCTCCTTCCTTTCCCCCTCCCCACCCTGGTATGATTTACGACAAAACAATAGAACAGTTTACGGTGATCTACAGGCGCGCGAAAGCCGCGTAAATCATCG
>UELV01179131.1:0-14342 GCA_900490015.1 Megastigmus stigmatizans | reverse complement strand
AGAGAGAGAGAGAGAGAGAGAGGGAGATGGACGGGAGCTGTGCTCGCCCTATCACTTCCATGTCACGCGCAGAGAACCAAGCCCCGAACAGCGGTACATGCGAGTGCGTGAACTGGATGTTGTAACAGCAGCAACAGCGGCAGCAACAGCAGCGGAGGCGCAACGAGAGCCTGCAGTAGCATCTGCTGCGCATCGTACTGTGCAAAAGAGAGAAGACGCACATGCACGTATATACACAGCAGCAGCAGCAGTAGCAACCGGTGGAAATAGATGCGGAGAGAAGATACGTTGCTGCTGCTGCTGCTGCTGCTACTACGACTAGCCGTGGGCGCTACAATGCACACATTCACCGCGAGAGATCGCGAGTTCACACACACACACACATAGATACTACAGCAGGGACACACTCGACGGGCTTGGGACACGAGGATCACGCAGGATCGAATTGCACTAGGAGAAACAACACCGGGAGCTCGAGAGAGACAGAGAGAGAGAAGATGGGGGAGGGGGGCGAGAGGGAGAAGGAGAAGCTGCGCATTGCACAGCAGTAGGTACATGCAGAGTTTGCTATCTGTATCCGTGATCTATTCTGTCCGGAAATCCCTACGCTGTATATAACCCAGCTACCCTATTCCAAGTCTCTTTCGCTCTCTCTCTCTGTCTCTCTACTATCTCTCGTAGCTGCTTCTTGGGTCGCGTATCGATGCCGAACACCCGTACGGCCTTGCTCTAAGCGCTGTTTTCCAATATTCTAGTCGTCGAAGAGAGAGAGAGAGAGAGAGAGAGAGAGAGTCGCCTAAACGATAGCTCGAAAGCTCCCGCACTCGAAGCTTTTTCGCACCAAAGTGTAGAGGGAGGGAGAAAGAGCGTAAAATATGCAGCACCGCCGCGCGTGTTTGCGCGATAGGAAGGAAAAGAAGGCGAGGGCGTTAAAAATCCAAGGGTAGCGCCGCCAGGCACGATTTTGCGCGTACACAAGGAGGGGGAGAGTGAGAGAGAGAGAGAGCGAGAGAGAGAAAGAGAAAGAGAGAGCTCTTTAAAATCAAAGATGAGCCTCGTTTTCTTGCTTGCATCCACTCTCTCTCTCTCTCTCTCTCTCTCTCTCTCTCTCTCTCTCTCTCTGCCTCTTTCCCTTTGTCTTTGACTTCCACTCACTCGCTCGCTCTCTATCTTTCTCTGTCTCTCTCACACACTCTCTCGGTTTCTTTTTAATTGCGGCAACGTTGCCTTTTGTGTGCAACAAGTATGTTTATGCACGGGCATCCATATCAACAGGTTTCTTTTTGGGCGCGGTGCAGCTCGGTGCAGACTGCTGATCTTTCCATAAGCTTCTCTTATGGAATTGTAGGATTGAACGTGTAAATGGGTTGGGTATGAAAATGATTGATGATGCGCGGTAATTGTAGTATTACATTTGTCCGAAAATTTGAACGAACATAAATACATCCATTCGTTTGTAAATCAATGACTCAGATCAGATCAGATCAGGAACTTAATTGCAGAGAAGAAAGTTCCGCGCACCACCGCTAATCGTCTGAAAAGTAGAATAAAAGAATGTGCGGCTATTCAAAATAGGCAGCTATAAAAGAGAAAGTTTCATCTACGCGCAACAAGTAGCTGCGAGACCAGTTCAGCAACGGCATAGCAGCGTCGTGTCAGCGGCTTAAAGAAAGAAGAGTTTACACACACACACACACACACACACACACACACACACACACACACACACACAGTACGCGTGTAGAGCATAATAGCAGCGAGCCCTCGTTGTGTCTACACTTTTCTCCCAACGACTACTGCGGAAACTTCTATCTCTCTCTCTCGCTCTCTTTCTCACGTACGCTTTATCACTGCGAGAGAGAGAGAGAGAGAGAGAGAGAGAGAGAGAGTGAAAGCTAATACGCGCAACTCTCCGTCATAATTGTACTAATCCGAGTGAGCGGAACGGAACGACGTCGTTAAGAGCCGCCGCGGAGATTCGAGATTAAGAGTAGATAAAACAGCTCGTAAGCGCGTCCGCGCGACCAGTTGCCCGTGGGCGATGCCTTTCCCGACTCTCTCGGCCGCGCGTTGCGGAGGTGTAGTTAGCGCTTATGGTGGTTGCAGCTAGCTGCTGTATACCGAGTGACGTTATCTTCTTCGGTGACTGTGTATATAATAAGGTCGAAGAGCGTGAGTGGATCTGGACTTGAGATGATGAGTGGCAAGCGTAGCCGAGGGTTGGGCGCTCTTACGAGATTCCCAGCTTTGCGGGGAGTTTCGGTAAATATTATGAGTATTCTTGCAGCTAAGGAGGACTGAAATTTTTCCACTGCGGGGCTGATGTTTCGCTCAGTCGTCTATTGATATTGAACGAAAATTTTGTTTCTTCTTTATTTAAAAAAAAAATATGTTAAGGAAAAACACAGATTCTCGTAAAACATGAATATTATCCCTTTTTAAAGTTGATAATTTTTGTACAGTATCATCTATTTCATACATAACGAAAACTCCACAAAGTATAATGAAAAATTAACTTAAGGAGGTTCTCCTTATATGTAGGAAGTCAAGTAGAGAATTCACTAGATTTGACCAGTGCAGTCGGTATATACAGCTATATATTTTCGCAAACGAGATTTGTACATGAAATATCTACTCCCTCTTATTTTACAGTTACCCTATGGTACTTTAGAAAATGGCTGAAAACTAAAAAATATTGACTCTTGTTACTCAAAAGAATTTCGATGAGCTTCAATCGTGAATTAATTTGTAATCGGAAAAAAGAAAATCTTTCCCATAAGCCTACGTCTTAAAAAAACAATAACAAAAATATTTAATTCTCGGCTTTGGGGTACTCTAGCCTCGCGAAATTTTAACTAGAGCTTCATTTACCTTGCTACATCAAAATTTGTAAATCATTAACATCGTGAATTCAATTATCGAGAGAACTCCCTTAAGTAAATTGCTTTCCAAATGCTCGAATAGCGACCATTATTCGAAGTGATGAAGTTTCAATTTTACGAGTAAAATTGACAGTGCATGGCAAAGCACCTGCTATTTCTACTACTTCGGCACACAGCACAAGACAAGTCTCAGCTAAACGTAGGAAGTTATTAATGGAAAGCGTCATTTACAAGGACGCAAAGTTTTTTTTAAGCACGCGTGTGGATGCGGCTTTTGCCTCGACGACGGTGCAGGTCGGAGAAACCGATCGTTAGCGTGCAAAATTTCAGGGTAGGGGTAACGATCGGACGAGCTTTGGGGAAATAGAGAGCGCATGGCACACCGAAGAAAGTTTAACGGCCAGGCGAAATACCGTCGCTAGCTCCTTAAATCAGCAAAGTTTTCTCTCTCTCTCCCTCCATCTCTAGTCGCGGCGGAATGGCTTTAATTTGTAAAAGCTAATTTAGCGAACTTTTAGCGCGACTATATAGCCGTCAAAGGAAAAAAGGGGGAGTGTAGTCGGGTCGAGAGACCCTGTCCCCCCGCCCCCCTCCCCGTCCCACTTTCCCAACCCTCGATCACCCCTAAAGACTCGAAACTAAAGAGACAGAAAAATTAAGTTCGCGCTGCCGAGACTGTATGAGCCAACTCGACTGAATGGACGATTTCCCGGGGAGCGAGTTAGTCGCTCGAATTAATTATATCAACTCGATGAGTCATTGATTTTACAAAACTAAATAGAACTTTTGAAAAAGGCTCGTCTTTTATTTCCGAGGTTAATTCAATTAAATTTTCTTTCGGATATATATTTGAAAATTGTGAAGGATCACGCAAATGCTGCTGCGTTTTTACCTAATAGACTCTATATAATTAGGATTTTATTATTTGCATTATACAGTAATTTTTATTAGTAATGAAAATTTTCTTAGTGGATGTTGTAAAAATTTCAATTACTTTCAACAAGTGAGTAAGTATATATCAAAAGCGAATAAAATAATTCACCCCATCTTTTAATGGACGATAATTTAGTTTTCATTAAACTGAAGACCCTCCCTCAATGAATAAAAGAAAAAGAAAAGGGAAGAAAAAGAAGCAGGAGAAAAATAAAAATAAAAACAGACAAAGTCCGACTTATTTCTACCGGCAGTAAATTAAGAAGAAACAAACTCAGATAGCCGAGATGCGCTTCCTTTTCTCTCTCTCTTTCTCCCTCTTACACCTCTTGCATCCCCGCGTGCAGTGAAATTGTCTTCTAAAAGAAGTCGAGACTGAAGGATTTAAGCACCTGCTTTAAATCTCTGAGGCGGGCCGATAAAATTGGTGCCGCCCCGTGGAAAACTTTTAAATCTCGCGAAAAACAGAGATAAGACTTTTTCGCGCTCGCGCACACGGGGACGCAAATAGCGTCAGTAGCGCCAGTAGCGGCAGCAACGGCTATTCCACGCCGAGGCGCACAAAAACAAGTAAGACCTGAACAGCGAAAAGTCCTTCGCGAAGTAATAAAAGTAAAAAGCGGGCAGGCAAAGGCTCGGAATAGAGGAGCGAGGGAATATAAAGCAGAGAGGAAGAGATAGAGAGAAAGAGAGTGACGTCAATCGATAAAGAAAAGTATCGAAGAGTGAGAAAGACAGAGAGAGAGAGAGAGAGAGAGAGAGAGAGAGAGAGAGAGAGAGAGAGAGTCGAATGCAAATCCCATTGAGGCGAAAAGCCGTCCTCGTTAGCGTGTCCGTGTGGTAAATTGATTTCGAAGTGTGGGCGAACGTCTCTCTCTCTCTCTCTCTCCCTCTCTCTCTTGCGAATTCGGAGCGAGGATTCGCGGACAATTAAAGAAAGAAAAGGTTAACGAGGCAGCGGCACCGGGGCCTTTTGCCGTGGAGGTACGAACGATTGCCTCCCGCCCTTCCTCTCCTCCGCCGTCCGACTTGGGATATAAAGTGCAAATGCACCGGAGCGCCTCTTTATATTAACATCCCGCAACGCCAAGAGAGAAAGAGGGGGGGGGGGAGAAACAGAGTGAGAGCGAGAGAAATTCGGCCTTTATTGCGCGATGAAATGGCGCGTCTATTTACCGCTTAATGAATAAGGCATAGAAACAGTGGCGGGCGGAGGCGTCGAGCGGCGGGCTCTGACGAGTGAAGTTAATTCCGAAGCTGCTTTTATATGAATTTATGCGCTCTCTCACGTTTCTACGTCTTGCGCGAGAACTGGGCGAAAGTTTCCTCGACAAAAAAAGAACGGGGATGATGTTTCTAGCTGCTATAAGTATTTCTAATTAAATTGTCGAAAAGTAGCAGGGTATAGAACGTTGCCGGTTGATGGATTTCAAATGGAAAACTATTTTTCATATGGAACTTATGCTGCCTGAACCAAATGAAAGTTTGAATTCCTCTTTGGGCGATTTCGACTTTACGATGACGTACATGATTCTTTTTTTTTTCTTTTTTCTTGTTGTCGAAATTACAAATGCACACTCCAAGTTGGTGAAACAGAAAGAGAAATATTCAAAGAGTCTCGCTTGAAAACGATAATAGAGCATGGCTGCAGCATCTATACATGTAACACGAAGTGAAAAATAAACGAGTTTTCCAAGGCATGCGCGCGCTCTCCAATCATCGCTGCCTAAAGCATCCGACAAATGTGACGCGTCGCTCGCATCGATTCCAATCTAGCAGCAGCAACAGCATCAGCCGCGGCTCTGCACAGAGAAAAGTACGTATATAGCATCGGGACAAATAACGTCGACGGTCCGCGAGCTCGTTTTTTTCCCTCCTCCTCCCCGCAGCCCCGCAACCCCCTAATCCGCAGAAACGTCGCTCCACGTCCGCAGCGTCAGCTCGTTCGTCCTCACGCGTTCGTTTTTGTCGTACACACGGCAGTGTCTCTCTCTTCCTCTCTCTCTCTCCATAGCTGCGGTGAAATACTAACGGCCAACACACAGAGAGATAGGCGCGCTCCGCACACGTATATATATAGAGCGAGTGTATAGCCTGCATCCCAAGCAGAGTCTCGTGCGCGCGCGAGTGGGATTTAGAGATCCGAGTCTGAAGGAAATACACAAGGAGAGAGAGAAAGAGAGAGCGAGAGAGAGAGAGAGAGTCGGACCAGTTAGTCGAGACTCGAGCCAAATCGAGAGAGAAGGAGAGCAGTAGTAGCAGTCGGCGCTGGTAGCAGTAGTAGTAGTAGTAGTACGAGTCCACGGATGGGTTGCCGTTCCTCTCGTTCCCTCGAAGCTATTGATTCCCCCTTCCCTTTCGTTTTTTTCCCTGCTTTTTTCTCCCCCTCTCTCTCTCTCTGTCCCTCTCACTCTCCTTATTCTCAGAAGGAATTGAATCCTTAGTCCCCGTAGTGCCTCTCGCTTCCTCCGCCACTTCTTCTTCTACTTTATCCCACTCTCTCCTCTCTCTCTACCTGTTCGTGAAGCACGCGCGCGTTAAAGCAGCCCTCGCGCGCGCTCTTTGTTCTGGTCGTACCATCGCGAGCTGCTGCTGCTGCTGCTGCTGGAGAGCTGCCTTTTTCCCGATCCCCTCATCCTTCAACCCCTTTGTTTTTTCCTGCGCTTGCAGTCGCGTGTTTCGCGTAATAATGAAGCGCGCGGCTGCAGCCTCCATGTAGACGCGACGTGACCGCTAGATGCCAATATTTCCTTGGGCGCTGCTGCTGCTTACCCAGGAAGTATTAAAGAGCTCGGCACTGCAAGCTAAGTACCTCGACTTGTATATATATATATCTATGCCGTTACTGTAGTGGTGCTGGTGGCGACGCTGTCACCGGTTCGCTTTTAACCTTTTCCGGTCGTGTTCGCGATGCTCGATGCCGTGTCTCACCCGACAAGAAACCTCACGATCCTTAAACTTTATGCTTCTTCAGACTTTCAATTTGCATGAATTAGTGGACGAAGGGAGCTACTTGCCAGTTTTAAATACTTCGTCACCTACATTTTAAGGATCGAACCGATAATCAGATTTGGCATGCGCGTTATTTATCCTTACTGTTGATAATTATTACATTAACTTAAGAAAGTATGTCTGTCGTAATAAATTTGGATACTTTATTTACTCATTGTCATTATACTAAAGAGCACAAAAGCCGGATGGGAAAAGCAGGAGTCCAAAAAAATACATCAAGCGACAAATTACTATTAGAAAATTGTAGAAGCAGAGCCAATAATATACAGCTTAAGCGTGCACGACTCGATTCGCCAACATTAAAATCAAGAGAATAAAATGAATGGTACGCGAAAGTACTGCACGACAGATCGAGGACGGGAGCAATAAAACCGACTAGGCTGGCAAGGACCAGATGCGCGCGATTTGTACTATACGGATAGACATTTATGAAGCTCTCGACTTCTGGCGAATTCGCGATGACGATGCATGCTGGTGCAGATGTCGGCCTGTACTGGGCTCTGTGGTAACTGGGTGGTGTGCAGCTAAAGGAGAGACCTCCCCGCGCTCCCCCGTCACGGAAATGATATGCGCGGGGCTGTAGCCAAAGAAATGGAGCAAGGAAGCGATATAGAGAGAGGGAGAGAGAGAAAGAGGCAGAGTCGTGTAAGCCGCAGGCACACGTGCGCGCGAGCAATGTACGAGGAAAGGAATGTATATAGGTACATAGGTATATGTATATATAGATATAGAGAGAGAGAGAGAGAGAGAGAGAGAGAGAGAGAGAGGGAGAGAGTTGAACTCACAAGTGGTCCTGCCGCTTGAACGCCTTGCCACACATCGTGCAGACGTACTTCCGCTCGTCGCTGTGCGTCAGCTTGTGCTTCGTGAGCGCCGATGCGTTGTTGAACACTTTGCCGCATACCTGCGAAACAGAAGAGATAGTCAGACTGAGTGAGATGTACACGTTCTATGTGTATGTGCGTGTGGATGTGTGTGTGGATGTAGGCGCATCATCCGCGGATCCGCGCGCCTCGTCACTTCTTGACTCGAACTACTTAACGCTCGGCGCACCCGACAACTTCCTTTAGGCGCGCGTGCGGATCGGAATATTACGAATTCGGGCTAATTAGCTTGGAAGAGAAATTCCATTTGCATCAAAGGCAATGAGCTGCCACGAGGGGTGTGTGTGCATCTATGTGTATTGTTGGGATGTATACGCGCGTCTTGCAGCGTGTGTGTGTGTCAAGCGTCTGGGATTGTATCGGGTGGAAAATTGACACGTTACGTGTCTTTGCGAAATCGTGTACTGCTGCTGCTGCTTCTTCGTGATGGCTAAAGATAATGTATAACGCTTGACTAGCCAATATATATATATTTTATTATTTATATAATATGTTGTAATATAAGTAATTTAATCACTTATTTATAAAGAAGAATTTCCGCAAATACAGATGAAATCGCAAGGGACATCTATACAAAACTCATAATATCTGATAAGGTTTAATAGGATATTCAATTAAAAAATAACTATCTCCCTTATTTGAGCGGCACTATTTTAAAAAGGTATGGTGATAACCTAAGCACAGCGTTCTCACATTTTTAATCCATGTATTTTATTTCAATTTTGTGTAAGCATATCCTTTTTTCGATATTGGTCTTATTCGTTTAATAGACGAGAGCCTGTTATTAAAATTTGTGAAAATAGATTTAGCTATACACAAAAGACAGGATTTGCATCCCTTCCATTGAATCAAGACGCAATATTTCTCCTCAGGGCACGCATAAAATCGAACAAGAGAAAGAAAACAGCGAATAAGTGAAGGGCCTGCGGCGATAGTTGAGGGACGAAATTAGATTTCGTTATTAAAGACCGGCTGGCTCGTCGTTAAATCGCGCACGCACAAGAAAGACATAGACAGAGAGGGAGAGAGAGCATGAGAGAGAGATCGGGTGGAGAGCGAAAGTTCTAGGGGTGAGTGAAAGAGAGAGAGAGAGAGAGAGAGACCGGGAGAGGAGGGATGATAGGAGAAACGCGAGCGTATATAAATCGCCGCACGAAACGACGCTCGTTACGTAAACTCTCTGTAAAATCGCCGGTCAGCAATTTTCAATTAGCATGCATGACTCTCGTAAAACGAGGAGGTGTGGGAGGGAGAGAGAGAGGCAGGGAAGGAGGGAGAAGGGGGCATTTTACGAGGGTATCGGGGACGCCGATAAAGGACCCGGATTACCGTGACTTTCCGTCGAAGCTTCCACTCTCTCTCTCTCTCTCTCTCTCTCTCTCTCTCTCTCTCTCTCTCTCCCTCTCTCTCGATCTCTGTCGCTCGCCCGCGCGATTTGCCTCTCTGCGATGATGCCGCTTTCTATCTCGTTCTATCGGTTCTAGCCTCGTTAAATTACCGTAATACCGAACGTCCACGACTATACGATTTCCTAGTGCCAGATTTTCTCTCTCATTCTCTTTCTCTCACTCGGATGCCCAATCGTATAATCATATTACGTTCTGTCGGGCTCTCGCGCTCCCGGCTTGTTTACAACAACGGCCTACGGCACTGCGACTTTGCGGATGAGCGTCGCGACAACTTATGGATTCGAATGTGTGCCGCGCGCCATCGAGTTTTTGCCCGCTTGAAATAGTGTATATGCCCTCTGTAAATCCTGTTCTTATCCGTGCCGATGATAGCAACGATTTTTGTACCCGATCTGTTTGCTAAACTAATGGATTTCAAAAGTAACGCATTTATTGCATTTGGTTTGAGTATTAGCTTTATAAAAGTACTTCGATAAATTTGATCGTTCCAGTAATATCATCAAAGAAATCAACATCTGAAAGGTGCAAACAAATCCACAATAATTCTTGATAAAAATATGCCACGCTGGAAACCACGCAATTAATGCAAAGTAACGATTAAATCCCCGCAAACTAGTTATCGCAGAGAGAGGCAATCCTAATTTCGCGCCATAAAATCAACATTATTTGAATATTCATGCGTGCACTCATTCAGCGGCGCGTATAACCCGCAGCGCGGCCGGGCCATAGTATAGACCGAAATATAACGTAATCAGTCTATGTCGCGTATCATGAATTATTTCTATTCAATCGTATTACGATCAATCAAAGCCGAACGGGCAAAGAAAGAGGGTGAAAAAAAAAAAGAGAGAAAGAGAGAAGGAGAGAGAGGCACCCGGGAGCAACCGCAACCGCGCAACACGATAAACGATCCTACACCTATATACACGGGTAAAAGAGAAGAAAAAAAAGGAGTGAGAGAGAGAGAGACAGACCTGTCCGACTCATTGTTCGTCGCAATTCGCGCGTAACGAGCGATGTCGATTCGACTATTTCGATGCCTCGAAACAATGGTCGGCGTCATTATATTAAAGCAGGTAGACGAGAGAGAGAAAGAGAGAGAGAGAGAGAGAGAGAGAGAGAGAGAGAGAGAGAGAGAGAGAGAGAGAGCTAGATTGAGAGGGAGTAAAAAATGTATATAGGGGCAAAGCTGGCGGGGTGTGTGCTATATATATATATATATATATATATCGTAGGCGGCCTCGGCCAAAGCTGATTTCACGGTGCGAATGCTTATTAGTCGGTTGCCGGGGCGAAATAATTGGCGCGAATCGCAGGAATTGATTGGTTTCCCCCAGCAGGACACAACCGCGCCCACGTATATATATATTCGAGGGAGAGAGAGAGAAAGCTGGGGCTTCGCACAGTTTTACCCGACGAGCGCGCGCGCGCACACACACACACACACACCCACTGGCCCTGACTAATAGAGCGCGAAAACCACCATGGTGCGCACGCTGGCGTTGCCGGCCGCTGCTGCTGATTCGGCGTTCTCCCTCTCTTTCTCGCTCTCTGCACCGGAGCGAGCGAGCCTCGCTTTATCGCTCCATTTAGCTTTCATTTCTCTCCATGGATGTCATTCACGCTTTCCAGAGAGAGAGAGAGAGAGAGAGAGAGAGAGAGAGAGAAAGAGAGAGAGAGCCGATGCGCTGATTTATACGTCCCTGCTGTTGCACAAGCTCGATTTGTTTTGTTTTCGTTAAACAATGAAACTCTCTGTTTCACTGATGAGTGAACCCATTTTTCCCGTATCATTCACAGGGATTAGGAATTATTAATTTCCGCGATCATTTCTTATTGGGTTTTAAGGACAGTTTTGGACTTTTGCAATCTTGTACTTTTGTTAAAATATAGTATTTCGAAAATTTGGGTAAGATAGAATAATTGAAGAAAATAAAAGTCGCGGTGGATATAATTTAGCTTACGTACATTTTTGGGCAGTGCCAAATTAGGTTGATTTCAAATTTGATTCGGTGATAATTTACGGATTGTTTATTTTACTTAAATAAATATATTACTGCGTAAAATACACGAATCGTGAATAAATCTTTTTAGCACCCTTGAAAAATATATTTTCCTGAACTTTATTCCAGCGTAGGAATTTTCATAATATTGGTATAAATGTTTTCTTTTTTTTATTTATTTTAGAATCCGTTATAATTTGAAAAATATTTGAAGTGTAAAATTAAAAAATGAAATATGAAAATTGTATGTTTACAGTAAATCCTCATAATATTGATAAATGATATAAATACACTTGAGCAGATATTTAAAAAAAAATACTCTTACAAAAGCAATTAGCAAAAGTGAATTACAAATATTTCTATTTTCAATACAAGAAAATCCCGTTTGTTCGTAAGGCACTTACGCGATCACGGAAAATCTGAAAAATTTTAATCACCATTCAATAAATTTTCCAAAATATCCACTCTCGCGCGCAAGAAATAAAAGGGACGCAGCAGCAGCAGCGGCACGTCGGCTCCGAAACAATGACGAAGAATTTTCACAATTCGCCCTCTCGTCGAATCAAAATCCAGGCATAAACGCATTGTAATGCGATAAGCGGCGCAGCCAAGCAAAAGATCGAGTTGACGAGCTTTTCCGCGCGAATAAATAGGCGATGGCCCGAGAGCAACTTTGATCCGTCTCTCCCTCTCTCTCTCCCTCTTCCCCTTATTCTCACTCTCACCTTCTCCTCCACATCATCATCAGCAGCAGCAGCAGCAGCAGCAAGGCGCATATAAGCGACGCACACCGGCGTTGAATCGAAATTAATTTCCAGCGCACCTGCGACCTTCCCACTCTGCCGAGTTTTCTCCTCGCTCCTATATACAGAGAGAGACTCGCGCTTTCATTATTGGAAAAGTCTCACGGTTTCCGCAATTTTCACTCGGACTGAAGCGCCGCTGTACTATAGTCTCTTTCTCTCTCTCTATCTCACGAGTCGATTTTGCTCGCCGAGAGAGAGAGAGAGAGAGAGAGAGAGAGAGAGAGAGAGAGAAGACGCGCCGATTCGCGGGACTGAAAAACTTTTGCACCCTCGATGTGTGTGGCTGCTGCTACTGCTGCGGCTCTCTTCCTCGCCTCTCGATCTATGAAAGAAACGAGAAAGAAGCGAAAAATTGAGCGAGAGATATAGAGAGAGTGAGAGAGAGAGAGAGAGAGAGAGAGAGAGAGAGAGAGAGAGAGAGAGAACCTACGCGGGACTAGAAATCGGAGAGATGAAAGCGGCGACAGGAAAATTTGATATTAACCCGGTATACGGCCTGTGTGTGTGTGCGTGCCCTTTCCCCCTTCCGAGTATATTAAGAAAGTGTATACGTCAGAGCTCGTCGGCAAATATTATGATTTTCATTTCCTCTCGCTTAATTGAAAAGCTTTGACGCGAGCGCGCTGCACGCTCTCGGGATAGGGAGTGCACACAGAGCACCGAGAGCTACACCGTTCGATCCATTGACTATCCTCTCACCCACTTATTTCTTCTTTTTTTTTTAATGCGACGCTCGCTCGCCGTCTTACTCGTTTTCGTTCGGTGCGGGAAATTGAAATTGTAAACGACGAGGCGAGAGGCTGCAGGGCGCTTATCTCGGTACCTCGGCCGATTTCATAATGTGTTGGCTGATAAAATGGCACCGGGGCGAGGTGGGAAAAAAAGAAGGAAATCAATCGCCTTATTATTCGTTAATAAGCGAGTATTCGTGGAAAAGCGAACTAGTGCGCTAGCGTGCGATATCGATTTCTCCTCGTCGACAGCAGTAGTGATTATATTTTATTAGGTTCGAATGATAAAATGTGCACAGCGCGCATCAGTTTTATTGAATAATTTGACTGTCATTCTTCCGGCACTAATAGCACGAACGCAACTTGTATTCCACCTGTATCAGTCTTAGAATCGTCGTCATCAACTCGGTTTCATACGTACACCACTTGTTCGACTGCACCAGATCTAAAAGAAAAATCATAGTCGACTCATCCACGCCACGAGGACGGAATTAATGAAAACTTAAATCGAAACTCTTACAGCTGTATGCACGTATTCACAAAGATGACACGTAATCGCACCAAGTATCTCCGGAAGAGTTTTATGAAAACGCTCGCGCGTCTCCTTCTGTATGCTCGTATAACTGGAGGCCTCTTATCCTCTCCCTCCCTCTTCTCAACTTCTCTCGCGCTGCAGGTATTTAGAGGGTGGAAAGTGAGTCGAGGCGTCTCTCTCTCTCTCTCTCTCTCTCTCTCTCTCTATCTCTCTCTCCCTCTCTCTCTCACTCTTTCTCCCTCTCTCTCCCTCTCTCTCGACATCGAGTCGAACTTGACGAGGTTTCGCACGTACGCGTCGACCTCCCCCTCTCTCTCTCTTCATTCTGTTAAAGAGAAGCAGAGGTGAGAGATAGATATTGCGTCGGCTTTCACAGAAAGCGAGAGAGAGAGAGAGAGGAAGTAAAGACGAGGCGAGATCGGAAGTGGGACGTTTCCAGACCAGACAGAGTGAGAGAGAGAGAGTCGTACTTCAGCCCCTAAGCAGAAAATCTAATTTGCACAGCTTAACTCTCCTAAGGAGCTCCAGATGCACGGACGCCTCTGCATCACGCGTACGCTGCACTCACACACACACGCACACATACATACACTGAGAGAGAGAGAGGAGTTTCAATTTACAGTCGACGACGTTTCGCGTATCCACGCTTGCTCGCAGCTCTCGAATTCGAAAGCACATCCCTTAGTCGTCATCGCGTCGTCGTCTTCGTGCCAAAACCCAAATCCCCTGTATCCCCCCCCTTCTTCCGCCACCTCCTCGTCTCCTACTTCTATACCTGGCTCGCTGCATGCACTGGCCCTCTTTGCTTCCACTCTCTATCTCCTGCTCTTTGTACGAGTATACACATATAGGGTCAACTTTATGTCGTGTTGCTGAATTACAAATCAATTTTACAATGATTTACTACGGTGCAATTTAAATCCTTCTCTCCTACTCAACTCCTATTCCAATATGAACAATATAAAAATATACTTCATATCCTTTACAGTTACACGGTAAATACACATATGCACACGTGCATACTGCCGAGCCCAGAACTCTTACTTATTTTATAAACGCTCGTCGGCTTCTCATACTAAATCAATTAACAAAAGATCACGAAAACC
This sequence comes from Megastigmus stigmatizans, assembly GCA_900490015.1. Lineage (NCBI taxonomy): Eukaryota > Metazoa > Arthropoda > Insecta > Hymenoptera > Megastigmidae > Megastigmus > Megastigmus stigmatizans. Next base: position 41 of record UELV01179131.1, on the reverse strand, counting down.
GGATCTTTGCAAGGTATATATATATATATATATATATATAT